>JANHAO010000949.1:0-35905 GCA_026873985.1 Saraca asoca
TGTTGGAGAACATACCAAAACATTATCCTTATTTTTATTATATTATTAAAAATAATTATTTTCTAATATTCATAATATTATTTCAGTTTTCACCCTTTTAAAATTAAAATTTTGACCTAATTCTGGGATCCTAATTAAAAATGAAAAAATTCAAGCGGAATAAAGAAGGTGACTTAAGTATCAAAGCAATGCATAGAATCATTATAGCCTAATATAATAGAACCAGATTCGTTCATATAAAAGAAATTGGCATAATTTCTAGGAAAAATTATTGTGGGCATTTAGAACATTGCCAAGAGAGTAAGTAAAGTCTAGAACTACACCAAACAAGTTGGTATATGGTCATGACCTTCATCTGTCAAAGCAACTGTTTAGTCTCTGAGGATCCTGTTCGAGAAAACTATCTAAATTTAATGTTCCACAAACAAAATTATTAGAATAATACCAGATCAGTGGCTTTGGATTCTTGATTCAAAATAAAGATAGAGTAGCAGGCTATTACAATGAGAAAAAAAATTTCTAAAGAAAGTTTTTGTGGAGATTTTAGTCTGTAAAATAATTTGGCCTTTGGGATAGAAGAATGATAACCGTTGTGTCACTATATGTCATTAGAATTTTGGAGGTATTGTTTATGAACAGTCAGATATTGAATCAAGAGAAGCTATGAAATCTATCAACAGAATACTTAAAAGAAATATAAATCTATAGTGCATGAAGCAAAGATTGCAAATTAAAATATTTTTAACCAATTGACTAAGAGAACTATTCAAGTGAGAACAGAAAACCTCTAACTATACAAATTCAAGATCTAAGCCAAAAGAAACAAATGTTACAAAATAAGATTAATTCCAATATTTTGAATGGCACTTCAAGAAGGTACCTTGAAGAGAGATCCATTCTGATATAGAGGTATTTGTGTCTTTTAGCATAAATCGTATGTCTAGTGTGAATAGAAAAACACATGGTTAAGATCTTTGCATTTTTATCTTTATGTCTATATGAGATGGCATATTGAAACCCTTTCGAGATCAAAGAAAATTGTTTATGTTAATTTAGAAAAAAATATGTCCATTTATGCTATTAGAGCTTTGACTTATAATACTCTTTAAATGAGGTATGTCCGATGTCCAGGGTAGGCACTATAACACGGGTTGGGAATCAGAGTATAGTGACTTAGAAACTCTCCCTATATATTCAAAACTATGTAATGAGGGTTATATTAATAAAACAAAATTATCCCTTTCCTTATTTAAAAAGTTCTTTCTCAATGTACACTAGAGGCTACTTATGTACAACATTCTTTGAGAATTAGTATATGTTGATGCTTGGATTGCACGCTCATGTTTGTCTATGGACATGTTGCATACATGATTTCATTATATAGGCAATCGAAATTTATTTTGTCCTATCATCTATTCAAATATGACATAAGTTTATTAGAAAGCTGACATGTTAGTTATAAATTAGTAGCATGCGTTGCATGATACATCTAGAAAAACTATTGACTCATAACACTATGATAGAATTAAAAATATTTCTCTAATAAAAATATAGTATTTTCACATTAAATTTTGGATATGAGTTAAGATTTATTGTATATGCCTTTTGGCTTTTCCTTTATTCTATTTTTTTGTTTTCTTTTTGGAATGGGAAAGGGAATGCAGAGAAGGCATGTAAATCTAGATGTTATGTGATTCTATAACTTTGGTGCCCAATCCGCTAAAAGATTAACTTCCCGAAAGTGTGGGATAGCTTTACTTGGTACTCTTTCTCAAGTAACACCCCAAGTTTACAAATGATACAGGTATCTTCGTTAAGCATTGCAAGAATTTTTTGAAAAGAGACAATATTGATTGAATGATAGCCATGGGATCAATTTCATTGTTCAACATCCAAAACCTTACCAATTAAGGCAAAGACAAAACCTCGATCATGGGCATCCCAGAAAAAATTACTCTTAAATTTTAGAATGTGTTAATATCGCAAAACATTGGATTTTTTAAAATATAATAAATAATAATATTGAAAATTTAATATTGTAATAGAATTAAAAATATTTCACTTTCAATGATCTTTTTCCATGAACATATATGCTAATAATTATACATAATATCATAGTAATTTAGATAATTTCATAAAAAAATATATATAATTAAATAAAACAGTTAATTGAATAAATGATGATACTTAGTTTTAAGATTATGTCTAATTTGAAGTTTTATTTTTAAGTCTATAACATTGATCAGGGTAAAATCTGATCATCCTAAAATTGATGGTTTATTTTGTTTTTTTTTTTAATATTTTGCTCATTTTGTTTTTGTATAGTTTGTTGTAGGAAGGAAATTAAACTTTTAACACAAGTTAAAACATTTAAAAATTTCACTTATTTCGAGGGACTATCACCATATAAAAAAATAAAGATAATTTTATTAGAAATTCGATCAATTGAGAGGTTAAGTGATTTCACTATTAAATTGTTCTCTTTACATTGATGTTTATATTATTTTATTTAACTAATTTATTTTAAGATTAAAAAAAAGATTATTTAACCTTGAAAATACTCAACTTTCTAAAAAGTCGAACTCTCATAAAATTACCTAAAAGAGAAGTAGGAAAAAGACAAATTTTATCTTTGAAATATTTATTGGTCCTAGCTGTTAATGATTGAGAAAGAAAGTCATTGTTGATCCAAGCTTTCAAAATTTCTATTGCATATTTAGGGATTGTAGGATTGACACATGAAATACATTTGTGTGAAAAGTTGAACTTCTCAATAAGTAAATTTTCTTGTCAACTTTCTGAGAAATGCTCAAAATTTTTTTTTTTTATTAATCATAGGAATTAAAAGTCCTCACATAAAGTTTTTCTTATCTAGAGAGAGTAGATAAACAACTTCTATCATTTTATAGGAAATAGCACTTTTTGATAAGTTTTATTTTCTCCATTTTGTCAATTAGCAATCGACCATATATAACATATATATCTACTACTTATTATGTATATTTTATAATGTGCAAAATATATATCACCATAAATTTATCATCTATCTTTTTTAGTTCGAATTATGCTACTTCAAAAGAGCAAAAGAGGGGAATAATTTGCCATTGTAGTTCAGAATCTTCAAAGTAAGGTTTAAATACTATTTTTGGCAGTTATGACTGGCACCAATCTGCTTTTTGGCTATCTTAATATTCAATTTTGTTTTGTGTTTGTTTTAGTCTCTATGTCTTTGTCTGGTTATTTGTTTGTGTCCCTTTTTTTTTTCCTACAAATGAAATCTTTGGTGCTAGCTCTTTGTAAAATCCATATTTACACGCTTCAAATACATATTTTATGCATTTTAAAGGAAATTCTAAACTTATTATGCTAATGGTTACAAAAAATTTACATCATTAAAAATAGTAGGGAGGCCAATAAAATGGGACATTTGATTTTTCATATATACAAATCTTTTTACCTTGTCATTGTCTAATATAACAAATTAAAATCATATATATATATAATTTTGATTCATTATCAATGTAAATTAATTTTACACTATTGGATGCTATTATGTCATTAAAAATAGTTAAAATTCTTTTATTATTTATAAAAACTCTTAATTATTCCTTTTTTTTACTGGCATATTGATAATGTAAAAAACTTGATGTTAAATCAAATTTAAATTCAAATTTTGTTACTTTGTCAAATATTACCCTGTATGAAGTTGGAACATTATTGCAGGAGTCTTTCATTGTTGCATAATTCAGTTCCTGTAAGTCTATTTATACCATAGCACTGGTAGTTTATATAACCCTTTACTCATTTGTTAATTCTGTATAAATTACTATCTTACGTAAAATCGATGAGTTTTCATGTCAAATAGTGACACTATCATTAGGGCAACCATCGTAGCGAATTTATCTCAACTTTAACTATTTTAATGTAAAATATAAATTATATTTAAAAATATGTAAATAATCATATGGTAGTCTCAAATTGAGAACTCATTTTTGTGCATATTAATGTCTATGATATGCTATTGTCACAAGAAATCTTCATTTTGGTAATTTTACTCAAATTATATCATTATTACTTAATTTATGTTTATTTTAATTTTAATGCAAATTGATATGCAAAATTATACAAATTGATATGTAATATTTTATCAATCTACATTATGGAATTGATCTTAGTATCACTTTATCCTTTATATTTTTTATAAATTATGAAAATGTCCTTATATTTAAAAATAATACAATCTCACACTTTTATTATGGTAATTTTACTTATATTATAACATTATTGCCTAATCTATATTTTTCTTAATTTTAAAAATGTAAATCGATATATAATATTTTTTACTAATTTTTAAAAATAAACATAATGATATTCAAATTAAATGTTACATTTTAATAAATTAATCTTTTATAAAATAAATATTTTACAATTATTTTTTAATACTGTCATTGATGAAATTATATTTGATATTAATTCATAGTTTTCTCTTTTTACTGTTCTAAGTTGTGATTTAAGTAATCTTCACACCTGAATTAGATTTTACACCTCATGTGTAAATGAAAATTACATAATTAACCTATTATAATTTTAAAATTTGACATATACAATGCCATGTCAAATCTTAAATTAATTATAAGAAATATATATCTTCGATCAATGTTAAAAATGTATCATCACATTAATTACATAATCGATCATAATTTTCTTATTAAGATGTCACTATCCAACAAAATCAATCTTAGAAAGAATCACAAAAGGAATTTTGATAAAGTGAGAAAGGAGTTGGAAGGAAAAAAAAAAGTATCAAACATAGAAAAAAAACATAAAAAGCAATTTAGATAAAGTAACCGAGGAGATGATGTGAAAACATTGAAAAGACTAAATTACCCTTTCATACCCAAAGCTACGGGTCCTCCCTTTTTCCATTTGTTAATGTCCGTGACAATTTTCTATTTTAATTTATTTTTGTTTTAAATTCACATGCCCCTCCCTCAAACGGAGAATATCCATATTCTTTCAATTCGAAGAGAGAGAGAGAGAGAGAAATATACTGTCGTCGATGGTTTTCTCTTTGCAGCGTTCTCTGGAGCTCAACAATCCAGTCTCATTCATTTTCTTCAGACGTCTCCGGCGACCACTGCTTTTCTCTATCGGTAAACTGCCATAGTTTCCAGTCTCAGGCGATCTCACTCCGATCCATTCGCCATGAGTACCGGCGAGCTCCTCGATATCCAACCGCAAGAGCTACGGTTTCCCTGTGAGCATTCCATTTGGAAAAGAAAAAAAAAGTTTCCGATGCAAAGTTCGTTTCTCATTTATTTTCCGATGTAAAAATTGTTTATTGCTGACTAAGCTTCCTTCTGGGTTTTGTGAATTAGTTGAATTGATTAAGCAGATCTTCCGCTCGTTGTAGTTGTCTAACAAGACAAACAACTGCGTGGCTTTCAAAGGTTAGAATTTGTTGACGGTAAAATCTGGTCAATCTAAGTTCAACATCCCAAATTACAAGTTATGAAGACAAAGTTGCAAGGAAGAGAGAGAAAGAGAAAAAGAGCAAGGACACTATAAGCTTGTTAACATGATTCAGCTAAATGCTGAGTTTTATAGTATTCTACTTGTCTTATCTCCTCTTATATAATGATTTTAACCTTTTTTTTATAGTAATCGGAATATTACAATGCATTCCATAATGAAAATGGATCATACATCGGTTATAACGATTAATAATAGATTCCTATTAAATAAACGATTGAATGGTCTTTTTTGAATTGATAACTAGGAGGGCATGCTTCGATCTGTGAGGTAGACCTCATCCTTCATGACCTAGGGTTACTGCTTTGACCCTATTGGCCAGCGACTTAAGTTTGCATTTAACGATCTGATACTTTGCTTCTACGATCTCAATTCTAGTTGAGTTAGGCCTTCATCAGCTAGGCTTGTTCATCGAACTTTTATCAGCCATTTGTGTGGTTCTGAAAATACCCACAATATTAGCCCCCCAACTCTTAGTGCAATCTGTGGATTGGGAGCTATAGTTCATTGGTAAAAATTGGCAATCGCGATCTGCCATCATTCAGACTTCTATTCTGTCATTTTATCTACCCGTATCATTATTACTGCATTAAATGCACGTATTTTCTTATAGCCACCAACGTGGTGATGACTGTGCCTTGTTATTTGGTGGATCATCGGATTAAGGGTAATTGATCAGTCTCTAAATCAGATGGTGAGGCTATCCAGCCTATATAAGGTGAGAAAACCCTTTTTCTCTCTTACTTTTAAAAATTAACGCTCTGCCTTCTGCTTGTTTCTCAAGTTCTCAAGCAGTCATCACCGTTCTTGCTTTATCAAGTTTGTCATAGTAGTCCTTGGATTCAGGTTAGTAGAAACTAATCATTCTGTTTAGAATCTATCTCACTTCATTTATACAGTAAGTTTTTAGCACTTCCTTGGTTCTAAGCTTGTGCTTTTCACTAGTGTCTTGCTTCTGTGGAATTCTGATACTTTGTTGCTTGGAGAGTTTGGTGCGTGCTCGTTAGTTACTAAGACTTTCTATGTGCCGATTGATTCTATTCTATGCTTGTTTGCATTCATTCTGTTGTTTGTGGAAACTAGCATGTCATCCATTTAATAAAGTGCCTGTAGTTTAAGGTCACATATTTTAAAGTCTAGCTTTCTACCTGTTCCCTAAGTTTAATGACCTGACGGGCTTATTAGTTAGGCCCTCTATGTTTTGAGTGGTCTATCTTAGATGTTGTGGTGAGGCATATATGACTTGCTGCATCGCAGATTCCCTATCTAGTAGATGGAAGTTTTAGTTTTTAGGTATGGTTTGCTTGAAGTGACCTGATTATTCCTCTTTCCATGTAGATGGTAGCTCATAAACGTCGAGATCACCAAGTAGGGAGTGATGATGATCCTGATTTTCCAGCTAGGAGTGGGGAGTTAATGCATACCATAGATGAAATGGCTTGTGGGAGCGGTGAGGTGGCTAAACAATTTGTTGCTCGACCTGACCCCAGTAAAGGTCTGCAAGTTGTTAGAAGTGAAAAGTCTCTAGTTCACATGGTACTCAATCATCACTCTTCAACCATTAGGCTGGACGAGCTTAGAAAAATAGTTGAATCATTCCACTTCCCAAAAGGTTGCCATCTCATGGTACCTTCCCCTAACAACCACGTAGCTTATCCTCCTTCAGTGTTTATTGTTGTTAACACCCACCATCTCACTATGGGGCACAGGTTCCCAGTTCATCCATATATCATCAATCTATTGAATAAACTAAAACTCTACCCTTTCTAGCTAACCCTAAATTCTTACTCCTAGCTTACCTCTCTTGCACTTGTTTACCTAAGGAATAATCTCCCACCACCATTTGTAAGGGTTCTTTGTTATCTTTATAGCATTAGGAGCATGGGTTAGCAAGATGGGTTTTATTATCTTTCGGCTTGACAGATTGAGTACGAGAGGATTTTGCCGCAGGGGGATGCTAAGGGCAAATCTAATGTGGGGAACTATAAGACCCACTAGTTTTATGTCTCTTGCCCATTTTTGGTTATCTTCATAATTTTAGTTTCTTCCTTACTCTTGGTATACGAGCTTCCCTGAATTCATGGATTTATTTTTTCTGACATTTTGTTTCATTTTGCAAAGTGGGCTAGTAAGGAGAAACCAACGCTTGGAGTTGAGGAGGTTGAAGTGCTGGGCCAGTTCACTGTTGTGGACTATCTTAAAAATGACCTCAAATTTGATAAGGATCTCTTGTGCTCATGCAAGCTTGCTTTAACTTTAAACATCGAACTCATCAAAGAGATTGGAGCTCGCCAAATTAGGGAGGTCAACCTAACAAAATTTCATGATTACAAAAACATGGTGAAGCTCATCTCCGAAAGCCACCAACTCTTCTTTATGCTCTGTTTACAGGCCGTGCTATTGCCACAACTTCATTGGCCCTTACAAGTTATGAAGGAAAATTTACAAGGAAGAGAGAGAAAGAATAAGGGACATCAAGAGCTTTTTAACATGGTTCAACCAGATGCAAAGTTTACGCCCATGGTTATATTATTTTTCAGTCTTTTGTTGAGTTTTATAGTATTCTACCTATCTTGTCTCTTCTTTTATAATGATTTTAACTTCTTTTTATAGTAGCCAGATGTTACAATGTATTCCATAACAAAAATGGATCATAAATCAATTACAACATTTAATAACAAATTCCTATTATATGAGCAATTGAATAGTCTTCTTTGAATTGATGGCTGGGAGGGCATGCTTTGATCTACAAGCTAGACCTTCCCCTTAATGACCTGGGCTTACTGCTTTGACCCTTGTTGGCCAGTGACTTAAGTTCCCATTTGATGACTTGATGCCTTACTTCTGTGACCTCAATCTTGCTTGAGCTGGGCCTTCACCAATTGGGCTTGTCCATCAAACTTTACTAGCCCATTTATGTAGTTTCAAAAATACCCACAATAGAATTTTATTTTGGTGTCTCAATTCAAGTCACTTTTGCTTTTCCCTTTGTTAACAAGTTTTGGGTTTGTAAATTTCTAGTTTTTTTGAGTCATAGAGTCTCATGACTTTGGTTCTGGTGAAATTAGTGATTTTTATAGGTTAAGATGACAAACCTAAAGAAATCCTATGTGAGGCCCAACAAGGGAATCGTATTGCCTAGGTCTATATGTGATGTAATAGGTCTCTTTCTCTATCTATCCTTTGTCCCTCACAAACTCTAGCTCTTGTATACAAAAAACTCATATAATGCATGCAAAGAGGAGCCATCATTGCTTCGTATTCTTAAGATCGAAACTTAACTTTGTTATAATAAACTGTTTGGTTAAGTAATTTGTTCGATTATTTATTATTTTTTTCTATAGATTTGATGGAGTCTTTCTCATGAGTAAGCTTTTGATCACTCCTTGTTATGAATTAACGTTTGATTGTTCATTCCCACTACAAAAAAAGTTACATTTAGCAATAATTTTAACCGTCACTAATACCTTTCACAGTGGTTTTTGGAACCACCACAGATACAAAGGTTGGGAAGTATAAGTAGTGGTTATTTTTGCATTTAATGGTTGTTCCTATAACCATCGATAATGTTATATATAGCAACAGTTTTCTTTGTATTTAGCGATGATTTTTGAAAACCATAAAAAAAGTAAACATAGTGGCAGTTTTATCTGCATTTAGCAGTGATTTCCCAAAAATTTAAAAAATAATTTTGTTTTACTTTTAGCGGCGGTTATCGCTAAATTTAGTAGTAGTTTTTCAAAAAAAAAATTGAAAAAAAATTATTTTTGACGACAATTATGGCTACATTTAGCAGTGGTTGTCTAGATATTAATAATTTTTTTCCTTTTTACGACAGTTTCTGCTATATTTAATGGTGATTTTTAAAAAAAAATTAAAAATTATTTTTGGCAACGATTTACACTGCATTTGGTGGTGGTTTTTTGAAAATTTTTTAAAAGAAATATTTTTGTGGTAGTTTTCAATGCATTTAGCAAAAAAATCGCCACTAAATGCAGTGTGTTTCAGATTTTTTTCCCTGTCCTAATTTTGCCTATATCTATTAACTTACTACAAGAATAATTTATAATAAATACATACATTTTAAATAAATGAAACTGAATACAAATTTTGTATTAATAATAAATATTAAAACACATATTTGTCAAACATTAAAATTCAACAACTCTATACATAATTTAACAATCAGAAAGTAGAAATCAAGGTGGCATGTCATGACTAGCATATGAAGAGGATTTTGCATTTGTGACATGTTCACTTCCTACATCTGATGCTTGTAAAATAAAATTAGAGCAAACTATTACACCAACCCTAAAAATCATTCATATATAACTAATGCATTGAAAAATCAAGAAAGTCCTACCAATACATCTTGGATAAGTATCATGATCAATTGCAACTATCATATGTCATCAACAGTTGAGCAATTAGTTTATTTTCATATGTTATTTCAACTTCACTTCCTATTTCTCTATACTTATCTACAACCCATTTGTTAATTTGTTGCTTCTAGAATCTTCCATATTAAATATTATGGAGTTTTGTCTCTTATATATTGTGATTGTTCTAAAGTGGGTGTTTTCTTGCTAGTGTAAAACATAGTTGTTTCACAAAATTCATTTCAATTATCATATGTCATCAGCAATTGAATAATTCTTTTACTTTCATATGAAATAAAGTATAGATAAATTACTTATATAATTCAAATAAATTTCCCAGATCCTATAATTACTAATAACTTCAGATTTCTAATTTTCAGCATATCCAAATTATTAATGACTAAAAAAATAATAGCAAATAATCATAACCAAGGAAAAGTTGTGATAAAAAAATATTTTACTCATTTAATTATCTTCTCACTGAGCTTTTTAAGGTCCAAGCTAACTTATTTTAGCTATATTATTATATATTTATGGTATGGTGTCAATTGGCATCATTAGAGAAAATTCTGTAGTATTTGATCTTTTGAGCAGTTTCTGTATTTTGGCTATAACTTGAGCTACAATTATCCAATTAATGTGATTCTTATCTTGCAGGAAAGATAAAACATAGCCCTACAAATTTCATAAAGATCTCAAAGGTTAATAATTGGATATCTAAAATTGGAGCTCAAGCCAAGTCCAGAATGCTATCTTAGTCTATCTTGTGTAGTCCGACCTTTGAGCACTCATTAGGAATTATCTAGAGTTGTATAAGTCCAAATAAGGTCAAACGAAGGCCAAATGGAAGCTAAGACACAAGACTACAAATCTTATGAAGACTTCCAAACCTGAATGCATAAAATTGGGCATGCAAATTGAGCTGCAAAATGAGGTAGAATATTGACAAATTGAGCCTCTACAAAATGTGATTTTTAGGCCCCAATTGACATGAAACTTGAGCCCAATGACCATCCTTTGCACTAGCTCTACACTTAACTAGTTGTAAGCCAGTAAGTCAGTAAAAAACTAGAGAAGCAGTCTGTAATGGTATAGTTCACGTAAAGAAAGTAGCAGTAAAAGATGGCAGCAAGCAAACTAGACAATGATTGCTCCTACTCCACCTACCAACAGTTGGTTTCTTTTCCTAGTTAAGTACTGCTCATTTTTAGTTTTTGGATAGTAGTTTTAGAAGTAGTTTTTAGAGAGTTTTTCCAAAGAGAGAGAGCAGCATGTTTTTCTTCTTCTTTTCTCTATAATTTTGTGCCATCCATGAAAAGCTAAAAACTTGTAATCAGTCTAAAGGATTAACAACTTGAAGATTAATGCTGAGATTCTACTTTCACCTTACATTCAATTACTTGTCATTTCTTCTCATTTCCTCTATGTTTTATTAAGAATTCTAAATTGAATGGCTTCATTTGATTTGGATTTTAATATGATTATTATTTAATAATTACTTGTAGAAAGAGAATGGTAGAACTTAGACAATACATTGAGCTCTTGATGGATTGTTTAATTGGCTAAGTTCTGATTTCTTATGATGATTTTGGCCTAATTGGAAGCTTATTTTGTTTAACCTTAATCAACCAAATTTTGGATGCTTATCTAGTAGAGAACTCATTAATCATTTCAAGGCTTCTTGCTATGATTTAAGGCCAAAAAATATGATTAACAATTGGATGAATATTTAGTGATCAAAAATATATTAATCTCAAGTTTGGTTAATTCCCTTCGGCTAGTTAGTTGCTTACTCTTGTTTACATTTCTACATTACTGTTTGTGTTAGAATAGTTACTGTTAACCCCTCCCGATCCATTTTATCTCTTAATCTGATTACTATTATTAGATTGATTCAAGGGCTCGACCCAGTGTTGCCTTATACTACAAGTAAAGGGTAGCTCGGTTATAAATTTTCTAATTTTGATTGGATTCAGCAACCATTCAAGTTGCATATTTGCTACAAAGCACATCTAGCTAGTAGGATAGAAAATCATTCAACTAGCAAGGCATAAAATCATTTAGCTAGCAAGGCAGAAAATTAATGCAAAAAATCCAATTCCTAGAAGCTACCTCTAACCTATGATTTATATGTAGCAAATATAGTATCAATAAACATAGCTAATCCATCAACAATAATCAACAAACATGGCAAATCTATCATCAACAAGTAGAGAGAAGAATAAAAATTTACTGATAGAGGGTGGGTTATCAAATTGGCAATTTCTTCAGGCATTGTCCCAATAGTTTTTGAAAAACTGATGCGAGCGTTCCTTCCATAGTCAATCGCCTTTCACGTTTAGAAGTCAACTCTGCTTCAAACTTTGGACTCTCCCCTGCATCTGCTTACTAGAACTAGGGCTATCGAATGTCATGCCATTAAATGGCCTAGAAACTTTACCAAATACATTTGAAGGGGATGGCCCAAAGCCCAAACCTTGAACGACTCCGTAGTGCTCTCTCCTAAATACCTTTGCCATGGCATCAGGGTCTTAGGACAAGATCTCCTTAATTTGCTCCTGCGAAAGTAGAATATCCACTTTATTACCATGTTTGTGAATGTGTAATCCTATAACATATAACATGAAGCATAGATTAATCCCTTTATCTTTGGCTACTTCATTAACATATGTGCCATCCAATTTCTTATGAATATGAAATCATAGATCTGTTCTTCCCACTAGATGACCTAGTTCTTTAGCCTACATGAGAATATCTAAAAATTTAGATAATGTATCTCAACTTAGAGAATATATCAATCCTTAAATAAGAAGGTGTGGAACAAAATTAATTCAGCCCTTTTCCTGGCAAAGCTTTTTAAGCTAGTTGTGTGTAGAGCCAATTGCTTCTAGTGATTTGATGCAGTTTTTCTACATATTTCCTACAATAAGAAGAATCATTATTATCAATATTTGCATATACATTTTGATTAAATAGTGTACTTTCAGTAGACATTACCTTTTACTTTTTCTCATTGTTCTTGTCAACAAATGTCTTCCATTGATCCCGAGGAACTCCATTTGGAACCTTTTCATACATTTCCTCCAAAATCAAAGAGGAATCATTGAACTCATGCTAGATCCTGCCCTTAAAGTCCTTCTACTTTCTACCCAGGTTCTTAAGTGTTTAACTCCTTGCAATAGGATTTGGCACGTCAAAGTGAAACCTTAACTTCAAAGAATAAATAAAACAACTTTTGTTAATTTATAAAATGAGTATGATGTCAAATGCAAATAAAATGCATAATTTTTTTACTAGCTTGATTTCTTTATCAAATATTTCATCCTTCCAAGCCTTGGGCACATTCCTCCAATTAGTATAAGTGATTGGGAGGTTAATAGGCTTAGAAGCCAATTGTCTCAGAATTTGCCCATATATGTTGACATCTTTTGTTGGTGCACCATAGTCATTAAAGGGAATGACTATCTTCTGGTTCTATAATTCCCACACATTAGTTATCTTCAAGTTAACCATCTTTCAACATCTGTTAAGATCTATTTTCCAAATAAATGTTTAATAAGTATAATTAGATACAATAAATACTATCCATCAACGACACACTTACCTATATTTGTGACTTTCCAGTGCCTTCTAGGTGGTGGATGATTTACTAATTGTTGTTGGGTTCCTCAATCATTAATTACCCTTTTGTTGAGATGGCGAAAGGTTTGATGCCACATGGCAAGATGGTGAAGAATTCATTGATGCCCTAAACAGGGTTGGTGGAAAAGGCTCGGTAATGTGAAGCTGTAGAGGATCAGAATAAGCATGTGATGAAGATTGCAGTGGATCATATGATGTGGGGCATGATTTGCTTGGGTTTTGACATCTCTTTTTCTATGGCATAGCTGTAAAAAATTTTACGACAGAAGTTAAAGACTTCAAAAAAGCCAAGTAGACATATAATTCTAACATGTAGTAAAATTATAATTAAAAATAACTAATGATCAACATTTAATATTGAAACAAAAGAATAGAATAAACAAAAGTAGTGCCTATCATTACATATCTATAATTCTAGCTATCTTGTTCTTCATTGTCTATATTGTCCCTAGCATCTGGCATAGTGATGGCTTCATCATCTATAGCCTCTCTTGCAAGGGTTATGGTTTCAACATCATTAGGGAAGAACATATGAAAGTCTTGTGCTATAAGTGGCTTAGTCTTATAAATTATTTCTTCTACTTCCTTGCCTATATCATACAAATCTCTTAGTTTTAAGTGCACAACAACACTCTAATCTTGATCCATTTCATCATTCATATAATATACCATTTGTGCTTATGAAGCTAATATGTATGAATCATGCTCTTCATGCTCACCAATATAGATCAAATGAGAGAAGTTAATAGAAATAAATTGGAATAGATCTTTTCTTATACCCTTGTTGGTATTGACCCATTTACATTTGAATAAAACAATAGTGAACCGACCATGATAGTTTAACTCAATAATGTCAACCAGTTTTCTATAGTACCCTAACTTAACAATTGTAAAAATTCCATTATTTTGAGTTTTTAACCCTTCTGCCCACTTAACTGTGTGAAACTTGAAGTCATTAATGTTGTGAGCATTAAACCTCTTGGCTTACTAAAGAGGTCTTTGATCTAAAAACTTCAAATCATCATACATCTCTATGAGACTATCAACGTTCATGTTCTACAAAGATTGCATATTGTATCATATTGCTTACATAGATTAAATTTGAGAATTATAGATAGACAAAGAGAATTAAACTTATGCAGTGAGCAAACCAATTAATTACCTCCTTATTAATAACTTTTGCTATATTTGCCTTTGATTGATTTTGACTCTTGAGTTGTCTCTTTGTTTGAGTCCTCGATTCCTTAATGAATGGGTCAGCCATCAGGCAATTGAATAACACAGACCTATGTGCTTGTGCTAACTCTAATTGTCTTAGCATAAAAGTTTAGGCATGTACAACTAGTTGACCTATCTTTGGAAATATGGATGACTTTTGATAGGATTCACCATGATTGAAAAAGTCATCAACCCATCCAATTCGATTGAATCTTGTCTCAATTCCATCCAAATACCTTGAATAGAAAGTAAGACATTCCTCAGCTAAGTACCCTTTGGCTATGAAGCCTTCCGATTGAGCCCTATTTTTCTTATAAGACTTTAAATGTCCCAAGTACCTATTGAGCACAAAGTAAAACATACAAATATGATTAGCTAAGGATTCCATTACTAGTGATGCAATTGTTGAAAACAAATCAAGTATACACACATCTCATTGGGATACATCCATCGATAATGTATAGGTCCTCCATGTTTTACCTTCTCGACAAGATAAATAGTCAAATGAACCATTACAGTGAAGAAGGATAGAGGAAATAGCATTTTCATATGTTAAAATGTGAGTACAATTCTTTCTTGAAGCTTGTCAAGCTCAATTGGATTCAAAGATTTACCGTACATGTTTCTAAAGAATGAACACAACTTAACTAAAACTGCATTTACATTCTCTGGTAACAAATTACATAATGCCAATGGCAACAACTGCGCCATGAGAATATGTGAATCATGACTTTTCAATCTAGAGAGCTTGTGATGCCTTAAATCAATACATCTTGAAATGTTACTTGAATATCCATTGGGTATTTTCATATTCTTCAATCTATGGAGAAATACATTCTTTTAGGCATTTGTCATTGTAGAAAGTGCTGGAGGGTACTTAGCATTCTCATCAGCCCAAAAATGTTGCCTTACATTCATTGGTTGTAGGTTTTTACGAGCATTAAGATGCTCCTTTATCTTCCCTTATTTATTGAGCAAAGTATAAATCACATTATCATACATAATTTTTTTTAATGTGCATAACATCAAGATTGTGATGTAATAAATTAAATTCCCAATATGGAAGTTGAAAAAATATACTTTTCTTTTTCCATTGTTGTATTTCACTTTCATCTATCAATGTGCCTTGAAATCTTTTTCTTGCTTCTTTCATCTCAAGCATCTTTCCATATATGATATCAACATTTTCTAACTGTTCCAAAATTTTGAGACTAGATAATGTTTTTGGTGGCTCTCTCAATTTTGAGTTTCTATTGAATCGAGACTTATTGGACCTAAACCTATGAGATACATCTAGAAAGTAATGATGACACATGAAGCACCTCTTCCTACTATATAGAAGACATTGAGGCTCAAAGTCAAAGTTACAAACTGGACAAGCCTAGCCAATGTGAGTGTTCCACCCAGACAAGTTTCCAAGTCCAGAAAAGTCACTAATTATCCACATTAAAGCTATATACATTTTGAGCATTTTATTTGTTAATACATCATATGTTTCCACACCATCATTCCACAACTCTTGCAATTCTTGGATAAAAGGTTGGAGGTAAACATCTATGTCATTCTCAAGCATTCACTTTCCTGCAATAATCATTGAGAGGATGAAAAAGGCTTACTTCATACACATCTAGGGAGGCAAGTTGTAGGGGATTAAAATAACTGGTCATATATTATAATTGGTGCTTAAATTCCCATAAGGGTTGAAACCGTTACTAGCAAGGCCAAGTCCTACATTTTGTGGATAAGAAGAAAATTCTGGGTTTGATGAATCAAACATTGTCCATGCTTCGGAATTCCTTGGATGTCTCATTAAATCGTCATTATTACTCCTCAGAGCATACCACTTCATGTGCTCTGTAATTTAGATGACATGAATAATCTTTGCAATTATAGCTCGAATGGAAAGTAATGTAACAATTTTGCAAGAGTTTTCTTCCCCTTCTTTCTAGTCTCAAGTGCAGCCTTTCCATTATTGCTGCCGTTTGATTTCCATCTAGAGGTATGACATTTCTTGCATTATTGTCTGTCTTCTCCCTGATAAGGCATACAATCATTTGGACATGTATTTATCTTTATGTAATTGAGTCTAAGCTTATTAATGATTTTCTGGGCCATATAGAAAGATTCAAGAATCTTTGCATGAGCAAATACATCATGCAGCAACTCTAATATCATGGACATTGCTTTATTAGTAATCCCACACAAGCACTTGATGTGATAAAGTTGGACTATAAAAGAGAGTTTTGAATACTTGGAGAACCCTTCATACAATTTTTTATTTTCATCTTTAACTAACTCATAAAATTTCCTAGTTTGTTCACTTTGACCCATATTTAGATTTAACTCCTTATCTTTAACAATTAGTGGTTCTAGTGGTGCTTCAGGTTCATGCAAGTTGTGTTTAGAGATCCTAAACACAATATTTATCATCTGTTGAATTGAATTCTCATGGAACTTTGATGTAGATGGTTCATTTCCATGATGCTCACTAGTTAATGTGTCTACAACACGTGATTCCCCATGTCAAATCCACTTTATGTATGTAGCTAGAAATTGTTTTAGTATCAAGTGTTCATATACCTCACTTCTAGTCAACTATTGCCTGAATCTACAATTAGGACATAGACATTTTATTTTCTCTTCAACAGATCGATTTGAAAATGCAACATCCAAAAGGCCTCTAAACCCTTAACATATTTAGTTGTGTTCATAAGCAAAGTAATCCAAGATTTATCCATTACCATGGCTACTACATTGCCTAGCCAAGAATGAAAATTATAGAAGAAAATATAAATAACTTTTTTTCAAGGAGATTAAAAAAGAAAGAGCAAAAAGTCATGAAAACAACAAAGGAGATATGTCGAACCTATGTAATTTTAATTCTCAACAAATTTTGTTTCCCAACTTTAAAGCCCACAAATCAGAAAGCAACCTATGCTATGTCCTCGTAAAACAAAGCAAAAGTTAGAAAAGAAAAAAAAAAGTTAGAGAAGAGTTTGTGTAAAAGATAATCAAACAATCTATACAAAATCTTAATGAATAAGGCTGGGTAATATTATGGCCAACACTATACGTTGTTAGGTTGCAAATTAGCGGTCACTGTATGATTATTATGTATATTAGTTAAAACCTCTTATAAATTATTCAAACTTCTCATATTTCTTCCAAAGTACATCAACCAGCAATTTTTATTATTATTATGCTATGCAAAGTTCCTAAATTTTGAGTGATTAAAATAATTAATAAATGATTGTTAAGTGATTAAAATAATAAGTACTGATTAACTTATTAAAATAAATAAATAAATAAATACTAAGACATCAAAATAAAAATTAAACAATTCATAAATAAATGTTTACATTTTAAATTAATTATTTATTAATAAATAATTTTTATATAATTTAAATAATTAATAAATAATTATTAAGTTATTAAATTATAAATTAATAAATTAATATTTACAATTTAAATTAATTAATTATTAATAAATAAATAATTTTTAAATAATTTAAATAATTATTAAATAATTAAAATAAATAGATAATTAAGTAATTAAAATAAATAAATTTTCATAAGCTAAAACATGATATCCTCTAATCTGGGTAAAAAGAAATGATTGCAAAGGGAGTGAGTTGACAAGAGAGAAACAAAATATAGTAGAACCTGTTTATAATTATATAATCATAATAGAAATGTAAATTTCAAGTCTTCAACAACCATCAGTAATTCAATTTTAACTCTTTAAATTATAAGTAGTAAAATAAATTTAATTCATATAAATATTTCATATGTGACTAAAGTATATTTTTTCCTATATTATTTTTCTAATCGAATCTTCATCCAAGGATTGTCACCTTTGCTACTAAGGTTATTGGATGGCATTACTGGCCTAGCAGCTTGAGAAATAAATCAGCTTAAGTTTTTCCATGTGGGCTCCCAAAGATTCTTGACTAAGAACGTACTCACTAATCCGCTATTTCTTTTTCTATCACTATGG
This sequence comes from Saraca asoca, assembly GCA_026873985.1. Lineage (NCBI taxonomy): Eukaryota > Viridiplantae > Streptophyta > Magnoliopsida > Fabales > Fabaceae > Saraca > Saraca asoca. Next base: position 18,769 of record JANHAO010000949.1, read on the forward strand.
CCTCAGCGATATAATATACCAGAAGCCGTTTTACATTCTCTGTTTCCTTCCTCTCCAAAGGAAGTCAAATCAAAAAGTACATATCAAGTAGTGAAACCACCAAATAATCTAACTGTTCAATATGTGGGCAGTCTGTTATGCTTTTAATTTAATCCTCAAGTTCAAACACAAGGTCAAAAACAACCCATCAAACTAGGAAGAAGGCAACACCTTCATCTATCTTTTCAGTTTCCCAGCAGTCAAGCAAGGGATACAAGTAAGCAAACATCATTGTCACAAAGTACGAACTCTGATTGCCATGCTTACTGCTGGACTACATTGTCCATTGGAGATCCCTAAATTCTAAACTATATTCATTCAAACAGCACAGAAGTCCCAATATGAAGTACAACAATGATAATTACACAGGACCATGGGACCAAAATATCACACGCTTCAACCAGCATACACCAGCGTAAATTTGATTATGTAAAATCTAATTCATACCCATTTAATCCCCAAATTCTGGGGATACAGTGTCTATTAACCAGAAACCCTCTCACATACGGGGACAAAATAAAACAAATCACAAACCCAAACAAAACAAATTCAAAATGTTTCACAAATAATTTGCAAAATTAAACAATTACAACCAAAAACATCCTCTCCTCACAAAATGAAAGTGTTAATTTGCTCAAATAAATGGCTACATTATAGCACAAAATGGACAAGATTATGCCACTAAAAATAAGCAATGAAATAACACGCAATCCGACTTAAAAAATATTAAAATTCTTTAACTATCATTAAAATTTTTAACTATTTCTACTTTCTTTGTTAATTCAAAGCATTCTTACTCACTGCTTAGTGTAAAAATAAAAGTTGGCACTAAAGCAAACAATTTATAAAGGATTGATGAATGGCAGCACTTTATTGGATAGTGAATGAATTTGATAAGGATTTCCTTAATCTCTAAGCTTGTGGATGGGTTCCATGTGGAGGCCAAATCATAGATTACCATTCAATCATATAAGTTTGGCTAAAGACGAAGGACTAAAGGGCATTTAAACTTTTCCATCTCATATTTTTCAGTTACTTTATGAGGCATCTAAATTTTTTGTTAGAATTTAAGTCTGTTTCTGTTGCAGAGGCTATAATCTTAACTTGCAATACTAAACCTTTAATTTTAAGGGCTACAAATAGTATTGCTATCAGCCATATAATTGTGAATACTCACCTTTCTTTTTTGACACAAAGAAGGAATAAAGAGCAAGATGATCATATGCTTATGATCCAACTTCCCTAGCAAAACTTGTCCCATACATAGCAGCCACCGAAATATCAGTTCTACAGAAGCTGTGAAAGAGCAAGCAGGGACCTGTAATACGTCAACATAAAAAGCAAGTTCAAAGGTATAAAAAAAAAAAAAAAAAGGCAAGGTCACAACAATTGTAAATAGATTTTGAGTTGTTTTTTGTTAAAATGCTAAATCATAAGTGGATATAAGTTTCTCAGTGGATAGTCTTTAGTGTATACTTTCTAGCTTTTACATAAGATTGTGATATGAACCAGGAAAGATTTCAACAAACAAAGAACTTTCGACGAAGACAAACTGATTTGAAATAAGAGAAAATTCAAAATAATCATAAAAACACCATGGTCAACTAAATAGAAACTATCGCAAACAAAGAGAAACTACAAAATGAACCAAAAAGATAAGATTTAATACAATAAAATGAATGGAAGATAAGATCTAAAACAAGGATAAGATACCTAGTTAAGTGACCTAAAAAATGTAAAACATTCAAAAGTAAATGTACAAAATACCATTTCACATACTAGACAAAGATGAGAAAGACCAAGAAATGGAACAAAATTGCTTCCAAGTCTAAAACATGTTTTCTATTGAGGATAGATATGAGATGATCTCAGTAAAAAAACTGAAAAAATAAAACTATGAGAACTATTCTACAACGTGAGTAAAAAAGTTGGAAAAAAAATCACATTCTTCGCTGCTATTGTGCTCCATATTCTTTGATTAAGCAACTTTGAGTAATTATTGACATTGCTTAATTGCTTCAACAAAGTGACACTATTCAACCTTAACCAAATCAACATCTATGAAAAATTTGTCATCATTTGTATAAAGCTATAGATACTTTTTACATAAAGCATGGATGTTAGCCTAGTACTTGATATGAAGCAAATCCAAAACAGAGTATGAAGCAGCCTAAGGCAAAACCACTATGTAGCCATCAAAACCCAAAACAAAGAGCTAACACCTAGTTATAGAAAACAAAATCGTTCGAAATACTTAGTGATGTGCAGATTTTAGTACATTTGGTTTAGAGGTTTACCTAACCCTGGTGAACCAGACCGAAATAGCAACAACCCATTGAGATTCTCTTACTTTCTTGTAATCAAAGTTGAAACCCTTTCTACTGTGCAAAAATTTCTGAAATTTGGGTTGATCCTTAAAATTTAGAAGCTTGGACGACAATGATAATGGAGGGCTTGACAAATAGAAAATAGAGGACCATATATTTTAGAATTGTACCATGTCCTTAGCAGTGGTTCTGAGATAACTGCCGGTAAATATGATATTGCCTATAACATTGGCTTTTCAAAGGAGTCGAACCCAAGTCACTTGACTTAGCCATGTCATTAGTGGTGGTTTATACAAACTGTCGTCAATGAACCACTACTAAACAAAAGTAATTAGTGGCAGTTCAACAAAATCACTGCTAAAAACCGCCGTTAAAAAATTATCTCTAATATTTGCTTTTCATTGGCCGTGTCTTTAGCGGTGGTTTAAATAAATCGCCGTTATTGAATCACTGCTAAAGGCACTTTTTTTTTTTTGTAGTGTCCTTACTTATTATTCAGTAACAATGCAAGCCCAGAAGGAGGCTCCTATTGACATGCAATGAAAGGATAAGTTTCTAGAAGCAAGCAATGACAAGGAAATTTCCATTGGATTAAGACACTTCATACCTTATTTGAAAGAATCAGCTGCTTTATTTTCATTCAATGTTTTAACTACATGGCTAATGTGAAGGGTTTTTTTGCATTGGAAGTGAAAAAACAAGAACAGCATCAGTTGGGGCAAGAAGGCAAAAAAGAAAAACAAGAAATTGAAGCTAAGATTTCCAAGACCAAGGCTGTTATTGATTCTTGTTCTGCAGAGTAATTGTTCCCAGAAATTATGCCAATTTCTTTGATATCAATAAATGTGCTTCTATTATATCATGCTATAATGATTCTATGCATCACTTTGATGTCATCATCTTTATTCCTTTTGAATTTTTATTTTTTAATTAGGATCCCAGAAATGGGGTTAAAATTTTAATTTTTAGAGAACCAACAGTGAAAGAATGTTAGAAAATAATTATTTATAATAATATAATAAATATAACGGTGATGTTTTGGCATGTTCTCCAACATCTTATTAGATTTTATGAAATTTTAATATAAAATTTATAATTTATATACAAAATTTTATATTTTTTATAAAAAGTAATTTTATATTAATTTTATAGGTAATAAATATATAAAAATTTATAATTACATTTATTAAAATTATATGAAAATTCTTCATTTTATGTAAAATTTATCCTTTATATAAAAGTTACAAAAAAAAAAAGCTTGAAGACCTATTTATTAAAGTGTCAACGGTATATAGTAATTATCCAAAATTCTTGGTTCAAGTAACATTAAATGTTTCTAAAAGACTTTATCTTCTTTTCTATTCCTAATTTAATCCCAATCTTTTATGTATGTCAGTTTAATGATTTAATCATTTTTATTATTAAAAAAAAGAGTGATCCAAAAGTTTGACATAGGAATGCTTCCACAACTCTAGAGAATGCACACAAAGCAATAAAAACATGATTGAATGCAGCTGTCTGAAGCAAATTGGAGGAACTTTTCAATATGGAGTACTAAAACTTCATTCCATGTAATTCTATTTGGGTTATTCCTTACTAAATTTTATTGATAAATTACACAACTTTCATGTATTTGTGCCGTGTGTATACCCCTGACTATTAAATATGTAAATGATTTACTTAAATTTCATAAACTATATACCTAGAGTCTTATGTTAACTTTTTATTCAATAAACTTAACAAAATAACCCATGTGTTAAGTATATGATCAAATAATATTATAAAATAGATTTTCATAGTTCAATAAATTGGTTGCCTTCAAAAAATTAGTATAGGTAGATATCTTCAACTTATAAGGTAACATCCATAAATGATGAATTTTAGGGACGAAAATGTGTTGGATTAGAGTTCCAAGATTCAAAAATGATGAATTTAAATGATAGAAATGCATTTTGTAGTATTAATTAATCAAGTAATAATTTATATCATTAGGTTGAATGAATTTTAAAGGGGTTAAGTCCATAAGAAGTTTAAGGGGATGATTTACACATTTTCATAGTTCAAGGGATATATAGATGGAGAGATTTTATGTAATTTATCCAGTTTTATTTGCAAGTATTTCGGGAAAATGCTCAACTTCTGGGGGTGTTTTAGTTTGGAGATGTTTTGTTGATTTGAGCTCATACAAATCTTTAATGCAGTATATTCAGCCGAAGAATGACCCCATCAACCAAACAATGCACTAGTCGTGGAGTGATGATTAGCAAGAAATAAGAAATTAATATATGACCTTTTTTTTTGGTAAAATCAATGGTACAAACAGTGTAAAAATAAGATATCATTGATCAATGCTAACTAACCTTGTTCCATCACAAAGCCAAAGAAGGGACTGAAGTGGAAGTAAGAGGCAGATGAAGAACTTCTTGCACAATTCATGATAGATAGAGATTTCAATGGAATAAAGAAATTTAAGTGAAACACTTTGCTTGGTTACTGAGAAAATAAACAATTTATATTTTTTTCATTCCTTTTTGGAATAAATAAAGATCAAAAACTAGAAAGAAAATGTCCTACTTATATGTTATGGGTTCAATTTTTCTCAGTAACCAAACAGAAAGTTGACATTGCACACCCAGTTGCTATAGCCTTGTTCCAATAGGAGAGATGATAGACAATATACTATTGTTGTTAGCTAAACAAAGCTAAACCTTAAGTGAAGATCTCAAATTGGGGCTTGGGAATTTCACGGCAACATTTTCAGAGGCAATGCCTAAAAGAGATGAAGATAGTAGAAGCTCTAACATACCTAAAATAAATAAATATACCTAAAATGACTATATATATGCTTCATTTCCCTAACTTTTTTTTTTTTAATGGAAGCCCAGCTACACCAAAGTTCCAACAAGAAACTTGTTTGTAAACATAAATTGATGGATATCAAGAGAGAAACTCTATAAACACAAAACTATTACTTCAATCTAGGATGCTTTCAAATGGTAGTTATAAATTACAACAAGTGTAAACACTTCTAGAAATAGAGTGTTGCTCTATTTTGGGCCCAAGCCATTCCAAACTTAGACAAATTACAACATACACCATTACTATGATATCTTATTAAAACAAATGCCAAGAGTGGAGGCAATAACTTATTATTGGAAATTCAACTCTATAAAAAGGTTGAGTATTTTTATTTTAAGATTTATTTTTTTTATTTGACTTGTCTGAGATTTAAAAATAAGCATATAAGACAAGTAACTTGAGCTGTCCACCCATAATGGACCAAATTGGTTCAGTGGTTGCTCCAATCTTGCCATTGTTTCTAGTAATTCTCTTCCATGTGTTATAAACATATAAAACTATAAGCTTAAGGCCACTTTGAAAATCTATTACGAGTAACATGAACAAACATGGTGAATAGAACTATCCAAGTGACAAAGACAAATGGTTCAAAAGAAGGTGGAACCAAGACTAATATTGGTCGCAGATATCCCTAAAGCTTCTGGAATTTGTGAGCCAAGATTTAACATAGTAACCAAGTGCAATGCTGTAGAACAATAAAGTGAACAGGAAAGTCCACATGTTGACCAGGTGTGTCTCAAAAAGCAGTGAATTATGGAAGGGCAACTGAAGGAGATTAAGTTGCAGTGAGAGAACAAATATAAAAACCATGTACCATAGCCTTGAACTGCAGAATTATAATAATAAGAGAAGCATGTTATTGCATTAACTAGAGCTATGCATACACAGCAGAACAGAGGTACTTGTATATTTTATATGTGTTGATTCTAAAATTTTGTATGTTTTAAAAATTTTAATTTCAATTTTTTAAAGATATTGGGATAAAATATAGCCACTCTCATACTAAATAGATTTTTTTTTCCTTTTTCCTAAATAATTATGAATTATAGTACCTATGAAAATACCAATAATCTTCTACCCACCATCCAGTTTGTTTAGCATTTTCAACCGCATTGTATGAGGCTCACATTTCTAGACACATATAAACAGGCAGTCACCTTACAAAAGCTTATTAAATTAAAAACAAACTTTTTGTAGGATTTATTTTCAGCTAGTTTTTATTTAAAAAAATTCTCAAATGTTGAGAGATATTACCAAATATTCTAAGTTTTAAAACTGGCTACCATATAGTTAGTAAGCTGATTTTTGAGGTTTCGCCAACACCTAATTTTTTTTTCTTTTTAATTTGAACAGAGTCTTAGACTTGTTCTCTCTATCCGTTAGCAATTAGGTCAAACGGGTTAACCTGACTTCATATGTGTTAGGTCTGCCTAAATTTATATGGAATGGACTAAGCACATTTACAGTTGGGTGGATCCTGAATAATACTACTCAATGGCAAAAAGTTATTTACTCTTCAACCTCGTGACTTATAGCTCAAGTATCAGTATTTCAATTAGATTCGGTCAGGGCTTTTTGTCCATCTATTTTTAAATTTTTAAAGAAATTCATGATATAAAAATAAAAAATTTGGTATTAACACAATCTAAAATATATAAGTCCTTGATCGATTGGCCAGTGATCAATTAGCCAATGATTGATAGAGTTTATGTGGGCTAGATCACCCCGATCGATTGACTATCCCTATAGACGAACGACCTAGAATGTATCAAGAAAAAATCATGTGAATTAAATTGTCTTATCAGATTAATACCAAAAAATGTGATAAACCAGTGCAAGCAACATGAGAGTGCCAGCTGCCTATTGAGATTCCCATAAACATCTTTAATACGCTGAAGACACGTGGTCGTATACTATTGGCTTAGTGGCACACCAATTGGTGCACTCGATATTTATAAATATCACTTGATACTCACTCTTTAAGACACTTTTCACATACATTACTTGAAACTTTTCTCGGATACTGACTTAGCCATTGAAATGTGCCCAACAAACCATTTCTCCTTTGCAAGATTGACTTTTTGTATTTGTAGGTTCTTGGCTCTTCGAACCTCTACCCACCGTTTAGCTTCAGTATTTTAAGGAGTTTCATTTGGCATCATCTATGGCTTTCCTGGCCACCTATGTCTTCTCATCAATGTCATTCACAGTCTTTGTGTGTTCCATCACCTATCACAAGCAAGCCAGAGACAAGAGCCATCATGATTGGATGGCCGAGGAAGCTTGTAAGATAATGGCCAAACTGGAACGTGATAATCTGGCAAAGCATGTTCATCAACTTAGGGAGGAGCATGATGCTCTTTATCATGTCTAGGCACAGTCGACTCTACCTTTGCCACCTTCTAGTCCTCTGAGCCCTATTCTCAGAGGACTTGGTCTAACTACTAACCAGCACCCTAGGTGATACCACCTTAATCTATTTATAAACATCAGCTTTCATTACCCCCACCACCTCCTTTGCTGGTATTCTCTATAATTCCTACTACTTCTTAGCAAGGAATTACTTACCCATACCTATCCTCCACTCCCTATGTCCCGTTCCCTCAAATCTCTCAAATCCAAACATCGATTGGATCTTTAGTCCCAAATGTTTCCTTTGCTTTACCAAACACAGTGGATGTCTGTCACCATCTCCCTCCCACTCATGAGCCATACAACCAAATGAACCTTATGATAGACCTCACCTAAACATCTAAACAATTATCCTCCTGCTAAGAAGAGAGCCACCCATTCTTAATGGTTGTGATGGCCACTCCACTACCTACTCCCTTCAAGCCCTCGTCCCATATCGACTCTTACAATGGCATGGCTAATCCACAAGAGCACCTAGAGGCCTTTCAAGCATTAATGTTGCTGTCAAGCACTTCAGATGCTATAATGTGCAAAGTTTTTTCTATAACTCTCAAGAAAATTGATCTATGATGGTTCATAGCTTTGTCAAAGCAGTTAATCGATAATTTTTGGTAGTTGGCTAACACATTTTCTATGTATTTTGCAACTAGTAAGGTGCCTCAAAAGATGTTAGCCACTTTGGTTAGCTTTCAATAGGGATAGCAATGAAGTCTTAAAGAGTATTTGGTTCATTTCAATACATTGGTACTTGAAATTCGAGATCTTAATAAAGGATTGTCCATGATTCAAATCAATGCCAATCTCTAATAGGGTCATTTCTCCTTTTCATTAGCTAAGCACCCTACCATTTCCTTCTTGAAACTCTTAGCATGATCAGAAAAATATATTAATGTGGAGGAAGTGGAACTCACTCGGCACCAAATTGAACAAGCACAATATGATAGTTTACCCTTTAGAGAACGACCTTCAGATCGAGATAGAGGTCCTTCCTAGGGTCGATTTCACAAATATGAATTATTGAATGTACTAATCAATAATATTATGCAGGATGTCCAGGCAGTGAAATTAATGAAATTCCCTCCACAAAAGCAGTGTAAATACCCCCAACAAATAAGTCCAAATTTTACAAGTTCCATCAGGACTACGGGCATCTCATAGATGAATGTGTCACTTTGAAAGACAAAATTGAGACACTTATAAGATGTGATCATTTGTCAAACTATAAAAAATTTCATGTGAAGGAGGGAAAAAAGAAGATAGGGAGAGAGAACAATCTCCTCGGCCCAATCAAATAGATGATAAGCAGGTTAAAGTAGATTTTCCTATTCTAAGAACTATGGAGACAATTGCTGATGGCTTTGCAAGTGGAAGAGCTTCTAGCAATGCCACAAAAAGGCATTTGTAAGCAATCATGACAATGGAAGGAAAAAGAAAGCAAGAATATTACGAGCAAATTTGTTTCATGAAGCGAGATTTTAGAGACATTGATAGAGATCATGACCATCTGATGGTGATTTCAACTCTAATACATAATTTCATTGTCAAGTGTTAATTTCATTGTCAAGTGTATACTTATTGATCAGGGAAGTTCCGTTGATATTTTATACTTACATGTTATTGCTGCTTCGAATATTCCTAGAAATATGTATAAACCTTGTATAGATGTTTTGGTTGGCTTCATAAGAGGACAAGTCTAGGTAGAAGGAACGGTTACTTTAAGATTGACATTAGGAACCTGACCATCAACAAAAAATTTTGACGTTACATTCCTCATGGTGGCTACCTCTAAATAGTGCTTACAATGTTATTTGGGGAGGTTGTCATTGAACCAAGCAGGCTTTCTCATTTCTACCCCCCATTTGTTGATGAAATTCCTAGCAAAATGAGGCATTAGGGAGGTACATGCTATTTAGCAAGTCACTCGGAAGTGTTATATGGTAAGTTTGGCCAAACCCCAATAAAGCACTAGTACAATAGGGCCAACGGTTGGTGCTAAAGGCGAATGTCAAATAATGGAATTTCCTTATTAGACATTTGATAGGACAGTTCTAGCCATCTAGAGCTGAGTTCAAACATGGAAGAAGTAAAGATTTTCTGGGATAATGATGAGAGAACAATGATAATTGGGGCAGATTTACAAAAAGTGGAGCATGATTGATTGGTAGAACTTCTACAGAGTTACATTGAAGTGTGTGATTAGGCATCGACTAATATGCTAGTAATTAACCCAAAAGTGGCTTGTCACAGACTTTCAATTGACCTAAGCATAAAGCTTGTTCGGTAAAAGAAAAGAAATCATGGGCCAAATGAGCCAAAGGTGATAAAGAAAAAGGTGGAAAAACTATTGAATGCAAGGTTCAGTAGGGAGGTTCTGCACACTACTTGGTTAGCAAATGTAGTCTGGTAAAGAAGGCTTAATAAGGGTAATGAATATGTGTGGACTTTATTGATCTTAACAAAGCTTGTCCCATGGACTTATACCCACTTCTGAATATTAATCAGCTGGTGGATAGTACTATTGGCTTCAAAATTTTGAGCTCTGGAGATATTTTTTTAAGGTACAAGTAGTTGAGAATGCATCAAGAAGCCGAGAGCAAAATGACATTCATCACTAATCAAGGAACATTTTGGTGGATGGTCATGCCGTTCGGTTTGAAAAAGGCAGAGGCAACCTATCAAAGAATAATGAACAAGGTTTTTGCATATCAAATTGGAAGAAATATGGAAGTCTATATAGATGACATGATTGTTAAATTGAGAAGTTTGGAACAACACTAGAAGGATTTAAGGGAAACTTTTAAGACTTTGAGAAAGTTTTGTATAAGGCTAAACCCAACAAAGTGTGCATTTGGGTAAGGGCTGGTAAATTCCTGGACTTCATGATCACATAGTGAAGTATAGAGGCTAACTCATCCAAGTGCCAAGCCATAATCAGCATAAAAACCTAGTAATAGTGAAGGAGGTGCAGGTGCTTAAAGGAATGATTGCAGCTTTACTGCATTTAATGTCTAAGTCAGCTAACAAATATGCTCATTTCTTTAAATTGTATAAAAATGTTAAAATTTTTGAATAAACTAATGAGTGTGAAAAAGTCTTCTAAGAATTAAAAACATACCTAGCCACACCACCCATATTTACTCAGCCAAAGCCAAGGGAAACACTGTTTATATACTAAACAGCAACAGCAGAGGAAAAGAGTTCAGTTCTCATTTGAGAAACTAAGGAGGAGCAGAGACCTGTATACTTTACAAGTTATATATTGTAGGGCACTGAGGTAAGGTATCAAAAGATAGCAAATTGGCCTTCGCTTTGCTAATAGTGTCTCAAAAATTGAAGCCTTATTTTTAAAGTTATCAAGTCGTTGTTCTAACGGATGCTCTGGTGCGGAAAGTTTTGCAAAAGCCTGATTTACCAAGATGATTGTTCACTTGGTTAGTAGAGTTGTTTGAACATAAACTCCTGTATGAAGCAAGAAAGGAAATTAAGGCGTCGGTATTGGTAAACTTGTGGTAGAGTTAACAAAGGCAGATAAGCTTAGGATTGATGATCTAGTATGGACATTGTACATTGATGGCTCATCAAAAGGTAATGGTAGCGGAGCAGGGGTAATCTTGGAAGGACTAATAGATTTGGTTTTGGAATATCCATTAAAGTTTGATTTCAAAGCCACAAACAAATACATAGAGTATGAATTGTTAATAGTAGGACTAAAGTTGGCTAAGGAAGTTGGGGCACAGTATCTAAAAGTTTTAAGTGATTCTTAATTGATAATTGCTCACACTAAAGGGGAGTACGAGATAAAGAAGTCAACATTAGCAAAATATGCAATTGTGGCTAAAGCTTTATTGGGAGAATTTAGATTTGAGTTAACAAGGATCCCAAAGGAAGAGAACGAGCATGCAATGCATTGACCAAGCTAGCCAGTGCTAAAATAACTATGAATAACAAAATGGTAATCGAAGAGACCTTGCAAGCTCTATGTACAAATGAAGTGATGTGTGTATTGGCTAAGTCTAATAGTAAAGTTCTTAGAATAAAGGCAATTACCAGAGGATAAAAGGGAAGCCAAAAAGGCTTAATGACAAGTAGCACACTTTTTTGTGGAAGGAGGGCAATTGTATAAAAAGAGTTTCTCTTAGCATTATGATGTCTTTGGCTAAGCAAAGCTAATCATGTTTTAAGGGAGATTCATAAGGGCATTTATGGATCTCATATGGCAGGAACAGCTGTTGTGCTAAAGGTTATTCGGTCAGGGTTTTTTTGGCCCAAAATGAAACAATAAGCTTTAGCATTAGTATAAAGTTATGAAAAATGCTAGAAATTTGTAATAGTTCGAAATTAGCTAGCCACTGAGTAGATGTCCATCTTTGCACCATAGTTGTTCAACTTGTAGTGCATTGATTAGGTAGGACCTTTCCCAATAGCTCTCGGCCAATTAAAGTATTTGATGGTGGCGGTTAACTATTTCGCCAAATGGATAGAGGTAGAACCCCTTACAACCATAACTTTAAATATATTAGATAACAAGATATAGTTTGCTAGTGGTAACTTTCAAGATTTTTGTTAGAGTTATATTCCTTTTTTCATATCTTATGCTAAAGTACAAAGTCTCACATACCTTAAATTAAAGGTTGGGAATCAAGCAAAAGTTCTCTTTTATTGAACATGCCCAGTCAAATAGACAAGCTGAATTAGCAAATAGGATCATTCTAGAGGGACTACCTAAAAGGCTAGATGAAGCAAAGGGAAAATATGCCAAAGATTTGTCAAGTGTTCTATGGTTATACAAATTTATCATACACCCAGCTCCAATGAAACTCCTTTCAGGCTCACATATGGAAGTGAAGCCATGTTCTATTGAATTGGGGTAGTGTTCTGAAAAGAGGGAGCAATACGAGCAGTGGAAAAAATGAAGAGAGAATGAGGAAAGAACTAGATATGCTAGTTGAAACAAGAGAAGTAGCTCAGTTATGAAATGAAAGCTATAAAGCGAAGATTGCCAAAATTACAAATAAAACAATAAGGAGTAGAGTCTTTATAAAAGAAAACTTGTTTCTACAAAGGGCAAATGGCCCATGAAAAGCACAAAATGAAGGAAAATTAGCCATCACATGGGAAAGGCCATCCAGAGTATAAAAGAGTCTCCTCAATGGCATCTATAACCTAGAAACTATGCAAGGGAAACCTATTCCCCAGACATGGAATGTTACACATCTGAAACGATATCATATATAAGTTTAACCACTAGAACAAAATTTAATGTATCCAACATGGATGAATGAAGAAAAAAATTACATCCTATATGTCTAAAAAATTCGAACAGATCCCTCAGTCCAAGCAGATCCCCCAGTATAATCAAAATTTAAGTAAATCCCTTAATCCAGGTAGATCCTACAGTATAATCAAAATTTGAATAGATTTATATATCTGGGTAGACCCCTAATATAATCAAAACCTAAGCAAATCCTTTGGTCTAGGTAGATCTCCTAATATAATCAAAATCTGAGCAGATCCCTTGATTGAGGCAAATCCCCTAGTATAATCAAAATTCGGGCAAACCCTTCGATCTGGGTAAATCTATTATACACTTAAAAATAAAAAATGACCTTCAACATTAACAAGTGTGTTAAATCTAATCATATAGTAGTTTGAATGTGCAAAAATGTTAAAATTTAGTACAAGCACACACAGTCATTCGAAGGCCCAAAAACATCAAAATATAAATTCATACAAGTCGTTCGACATAGCCTTTACATAAAATAGACAATAGCAAATACTATAATTAAAATAGAGGATGGCTTCAAACGGCCTCCTATGAAGTTTTTGCATAAAACAGACTTCAAGTCCTTTACCTCCTCAAGGAGCTCTTCCTAAAACTTAATTATGCCACTGAGTCTAGAAAGATCGCACAGGAGGTCCCAATATTTATCATCCACATTAGAAGAAACACAGTTCTTTAAGCCTAAGGTGAAGCCCTTGCCAAGAATCTTTCATCCAAATGAAGGGACATAAGGGTGCAGTCAAAAAAGGATGAATCACTTATAAAGGTTGTTATTGGTCCTGGCTCAAGTTAGTTGGCTGGAGGGATAACAAACTCTCACTTCATTTGAGCCTAAGTACGAAACTCTAGTGATTGGTTAGAATCCATAGATCCATTTAGTAACCTTAAAGGACTTTTGTTATTAGCATATATTGAAGAATAATAGCCAAGAATAAAATCAGAAGGATATAGAGAAACTCACTGGTAAAAGGCACAACCAAGAGCCAAGAGAGAATACCAAAGAAAGAAAGGGTAGATCACAGTAATCGAGGCCCGTAATGGTGGATAATGTCATGGTCAACAAAAGAGATGGTTCAATTTACATAAATAATCAGACCAAATCCAACAGCTAGAAAAAGCCAAAATAGGTGGTAGAGATGACAGCCCTAGTAAAATTAATGCTCCTAAAAGATATAAGATATCGGGAGTAGGAAAAGACCTTAGAAATATAAAGATCCTTGGATGGTCAATTCCTCGTACAAGGGCACCCTGAAGTAGTCAATCTATGAAATTCAAAGGCGAGTTGGTCATCGTGAGGTTAGGCAACTCATAGGTATTTGCGAGGCAAACCTAATCAAAGCATAAACATATGAAAATCAAAGATGACAATAATGAAAAGAAGCATGGTCGTTCGATGTTAGCCTGTTCGAGGCTCACTGTGCCAATTAGCAAAATGAATTAGCCTATTGGAAGCTTAAGTTGAGATGCCAAGAATATGAAAACAAGGCAAATTCATTTGTTGAGAAGCATAAGTTTACAACAACAACAAAAAAAAAGAGGGAAAAAGGCAAAAGACAAGTCTACTTTTTGCAACACCCCTTCTAATGTTTTTTCCTACTAAAGCTTAGACAAAACTAAAGTGACGCCTCGGTTAAAGTGTTAGATATGGTTGATGGTGTTAGTAAATCCTGATTACATCATTGGAAAGCTAAGATCTTCAGTCTCTTATACTGCTACTACTAGTTCCTTTTGAAAGATAGCCTCGTGGTCTACTAGGCCCTACCATTCAACTTCTGGCTTCTTTGATAGATTGTTGCTCTTCTGTGACAAGGCATCCCATTCATAGCTAAGGTCTCACTTTGATGGGACAAAGCATCCTGTTCTTTCACTAATTTGACTATACGATTGGTTAGATCGGTAATACTTTTGTCCCGATCGAGCAACTCTTATGAACTGATCTTTGAATTTTTCTATAATTCCTCCAAAATAGTGGTGTTAGCTTCACCAATTCCCTTTCATTTAGAATAAAGAATAGAATGATAGCCATTAGGTTGGCAAGAGAGTGGGCCATCTGAATAATGAAAGTTTTCAGCATATGTAATGGGTCATGATCAATGAATTCTTTAGCACAATCATGGTCAAATGGGAAAAGTAATTGGTTACATAAAAATGTGTGCCATAGTTAGCATCCTTATACCATAGGCTGTCTATGGTTTTAAAAGCTAAACTACTTCCTTTAGGAGTGTCAATCAATAATAACTTCTTCTAGTTGTGCATCTTGATCATTTTTGTGTGAGGAGCAGCATCATTAGGCAGGCTCGATTCCTTGCCTTTGCCTTTGCCTTTACGTGGCTCTTCTAAGGAACTTTTACATTTCCTTGTGGCTAGTGCTTTGCTGTGACTAGAAACAACAACAATTCGATTAGTGGAAGGAAAGCTACAAGCAACCACGATTAATGGTGCTAACTCAATTTAGGTAATGGGTGCCATAATGGACTTCTCCTTGGAATAAGCCCAAACATGAATTTTAGCCATCCACTTTAAATCCATCTTCGAACGGTGAATTTCTATGCTTGAACTGTTCAACCAACAACCTAAAAATAAAACAAGAGTTAGCAGAGTAGAGTAAGTAAGTAATGAATGTTATGGCAGGTCACATACAAAGAATAGCTTGGGCATCGAATGGTCCTAATTCCAAAAAACAAATCACAAAATCCTACTAACGATCAAAAGATTTTTCAAAGAGTGACCTGGTGATGGTCTCAGAGATTTGGTCCATCAAACAAGATAGATCGACTCTCCATCTTGAAGGAAGAAAGGATGAAATCCTTCAATAGCCCAAACCTTGAAAAAGGAATACTTCCAAGTACAAATACTAGTAAACCTATTCTTGAGGATCACTTGGTTGAGATGTTGAAGGAAGTGCGCCCAAGCACCAATCTTTCGCCTTAAGGAGGAAAGGAAAAAGCAAAAAGACTTAATAGTTAGTTTAAGCTAAATATGAATGCTCAAGACTTCGAAGCAAGTGAGAAAAGCCCAAGCATTCCAAGTCAATTGTGAAGGAAGACGTCCATGGTACAAAAGACACTTTGTTGGAAAAAGGTACAAGGGGGCAAACATGAAGCCAATCAATTACATCCCCGTAGAACATAAAAAAAGAATAGGTGTCATAGCTGCAGACCTACTCATCTTCCAAGGTGGGCTTAATGACAATACTCTTGATAAAGTCTTCCAAGATATGGACTTCCTCTAGCTCTTAGATCACATCTGGATCTCACCATTCAGTGGACACAACTATAGACTTCACATCAGGGTGGATATCCTTGAGACTATTTGAGGTGCCATCTATAAGGTGAGCCCATTTGTTCCCTTGCTCATCATAAAACTCGTCGACCATTATTGATTGAAGAGGAAGGCCAAAGTTGAAGATGATCATTTCAAAAGAATATTCACTTAGGTCCAAAGAAAATTTAAAGTCTAACGACAAGTCAATGGGATCACATTGTCTATTGGACATGAAGAGGAAAAACATAATCATGAAGCCCACCTTCAAAAGAAAAAAACAATTAAGAAGGACAAAACAAGAAGATGATTGAATGAGAAAGGTCAAATGAGAACCTAGATTCCAAGAAAATGTTAAAAAAGGAAGACAGGGGCACTAAACTCTCTGATGTAACCCTGGTTAGGGCATGAGAATAATAAGACACAAATGCTAGCTAAAAATGCAAGAGATGGGTTGCCATAGTTGACACATTTACAAAAAAATTAAAATACAGTAAGGCAAAGAAGTAGGAAAAGAGGAAAATACCTGCAGAGATGTGAAGGCATGGCCAGAAGTAGCAAGAGTAATTAAAGAAACCTCTAAAGTCTAAGGATAGAGATGCAAAGCATGAAGTAAAAAGGCATTGGGGAGAGGCAAACAATTTTTATAAAGGAGCAGGCACAAATCCAATGGTCATAGATGATCGAGATTAATGGGCCAGATGGTAATTCATGTCATTGAAATGACTATTACGGGTCTCAAGACAATAAACCATGATTGGTAGCATTTAAGGTAGGCTCAGTATAGGTAGCAACTGGTATGGGAAAATGAAAGGACTTCTAGTAAAGTCGAGTGAGCATTCTCCAAAAGAAGGGGCAAATGACATAGCCCAAAATCACTACTAGAAATCTGCCATTTAGCGAGGGAAAAATCCCTCGCTAATAGTTGATAATCCCTCGCTAATTCAATATTAGCGAG
>JANHAO010000950.1:0-35976 GCA_026873985.1 Saraca asoca
ACCATTATAGTGAAGAAGGATGGAGGAAATAACATTTCCATATGGCAAAGTGTGAGTACAATTCTTTCTTGAAGCTTGTCAAGCTCGATTGGATTAAAAAATTTACTGTTCTAAAGAATGAACACAACTCAATGAAAATAACATTTACATTCTTTGGTAACAAATTACGCAATGCCAAAGATAATATTGCTTCATGAGAATATGTGAATCATGATTTTTAAATTCAGAGAGCTTGTGATGCCTTAAATCAATACATCTTGAAATGTTATTCAAATATCTATCAGGTACTTTCACATCTTTTAATCTACGGAGAAATACATTCTTTTAGGCATTTGACATTACAAAAAGTGCCGGAATGTACTTCCTATTCTCATCAGCTCACAAATCTCACCTTACATACATTGCTTGTAGGTCTTTATGAGTATTAAGATGGTCCTTCATCTTCTCTTGTTCACTGGGCAAAGTATAAATCACATTATCACGCACATTTTTTTCAATGTGCATAATATGAAGATTGTGACGTAACAAATTAAATTCCCAATATGGAAGTTGAAAAAAATATACTCTTCTTCTTTTATTGTTGTGTTCCACTTTCATCTACCAATGTGCCTCGAGATCTTCTATCTGCTTCTTTCATCTTAGGCATCTTTCCAAGTATAACATCAATATTTTCTAACTATGCCAAAATTTTGGAACTAGATGATGTTTTTGGTGGCTCTCTCAACTTTGAGTTTCCACTAAATCGATACTTATTAGACCTAAACCTATGAGATGCATCTAAAAGCGACAATGACACATGAAGCACCACTTCTTACTATATGGAAGACATTGAGGCTCAAAGTCAAAGTTACAAACTGGACAAGCCAAGCCAGTGTGAGTGTTCTTCCTAGACAAGTTTCCAAGTTCAGGAAAGTCACTAATTGTCCACATTAGAGTTGCATGCATTTTAAACATTTTATTTGTTGATGCATCATATGTTTCCACACCATCATTCCATAACTCTTGCAATTCTTGGATAAAAGGTTGGAGGTAAACATTTATGTCATTTCTAGGCATTCGCTTTCCTGGAATAATCATTGACAAGATGAAAGAGGCCTGCTTCATACACATCTAGTGAGGCAAGTTGTAAGGTATTAAAATAATTGACCATATGCTATAACTGGTGCTTAAATTCCCATAAGGGTTGAAACCATCGCTAGCAAGGCCAAGTTGCATATTCCATGGATTTGAAGTAAATTCTAGGTTTGATGAATCAAACGTCTTCCATACTTTGGAATCCCTTGGATGTCTCATTAAATTGTCATTATTACTCCCCATAGCATACCACTTGATGTGCTTTACAGTTTTAGATAACATAAATAATCTTTGCAAATGTGACTTGAGTGGAAAGTAATGTCACAATTTTACAGGAGTTTTAAGTGATTTAAATGATTAATAAATACATGTTAACTGAATAAAATAAATAAATAATTATTAAGAAATCAAGATAAAAATCAAACAATTCATAAGTAAATATTTACAATTTAAAGTAATTATGTATTTATTAATAAATAATTTTTATGAGATTTAAATAATTAATAAATATTTATTAATTATTATTTTCTAATTTAGTAGAAAATATAAGCGTAAGTATTATGCTTATTAATCTTATCAGAGGTTACGTGTTGGCCAAGTCAACTCTGTCCTGCAAGAAGTGTTGTAGATGGAGGATCTCAACATCTTGCAGGCTTATTTTCTCTAACATTGAACTTCAACCTAGATCGAATGTTAGTTGGAGAAAATAAGCTGACTGGAAACCGAAGAAGTAAGTAAGTTCTGCTACTTCTAATGCTTACACTTTTGCAGCACGACAGTGTAACTTCCTCATCAGTTGGACAGTGCTGAACTAGCCAACGCATATCAGGTGTTCTATAATATACAACACTTATTTTTGCTAAGACTGATCCTATGATAAATGTTGGTGCTGTAAGCTTATATATTAAAAAAGTGTAAAAGCATCACATTGTTGAGTATGTATCTAGCACGACTCAAAATGCTTGGAATCTCCTCTGACGTCTACCAAAGTTTCTCATGGGTGCTTATAAAAATTCTACACTTGTCTAGAGCTATAGACCTCTAATTTTAAACCATTATCCCTACTTTGTTCTTACAATTTATATGAGCATCCATGCATTTAACATTATTAAAAAATGTACAGGCTAAATGTTTACATACTATACCCAATAATGATTTCACTCATGGAATTGAAGGTGACTTTCAGTCAATGATGAAAAGTTATATTACGCAGGACCAGTGCTTTGCCTGACATGGAATGTCATACCTGTCACAACAGCTTGGATTAAGGGTGAAGGTCAGATTAGATTTGGAATAAGAATTCTCTTCATTTATTTAATAGCTCAAATTATATATCTGATGGTTTCAAGTTCTGTACATTTGGATTTTGTCCTCCTTAGGTGTAAAAATATGGTTTCTTGCTATTATCTACTTCATAGCTGGGATTCCCAGGGCCTATGTCCTGTGGCATCGGGCTTTTAGGTACTTATGTTCCATGCTTACATGCAGTTGGAGGTTTTTATATTTTCTACTAAATTAGCAAGTAATTCTATATATATCTTCACTTATTGAGACCAAAAAAGGGTCTGATCTTCCCTTGAGTTCTTACAAAGTATTATCAATTACTATCATAGATTTGTTCTTGTACTGCATTTCTGATAACTAAATTGTAATTTATGGAGAACAAACACTTCAAAAAATAAGTTTTTGTGGCACTTAGACACTCAGTATTAGAAACTCAACAACAGGCCAACCCCGATATAAAACACCTAATAACTCAAATTAAAAGTATTCAAATTCAATAATTGACACTTGCTAAATGCTTTCTAAATGCATGATAAGAGTACCATAGATATGTTTCAATCTGCTTTTTGATTCTCTTGTACATAGGAATGTGTATAATTATGCATCTATATGACTTTTATACACATACGATACCACGATACCATGTCCTGTATATTTTCTTTGCTTCACTCTCTTCAATCCGCTTAAAATTTGCTAGTATTAATGGTTCTCGATGGAATGTTGATCTGTCCTTCCAAATATTTTTTTGGTTAAGGCATTCTAGTATAGTGGAAGAATTATATACAAGAAGATTTAAGAAGTCAACTGAAGAAAAATATCAGAAAGAAAAAAAAATAGATGAACTGGGGTGTGGAAACTCACCAAAGAAGCGAAGGTCAGAGCAAACTGGTAAAGAGAAAGTCAGAAAGCTAAGTTGTATGAACCTAACAAACAAGATAAAGAGACAAAGATCCAAGAAACCTGTCATATTCTTCACAAACAGTAAAATGCAGAAAGAAAAAAAGATGAATTGGAATTTAAGAATTGACCCAAAAAAGCAGAGAAAAAGAAAGAGTGAAGAAAGTTGTAGTTTGGCAAAGCGATACTAACACTGATGATGTTTCAAATTGTAGAAAAAGAGAACCAATGAAATTTGAGAAGGAATAATAATAAACGTAAAAGCATTATATTATTTTTGTCACTAATTATGGGTGATAATTAATATTGAATAAACAATATAGAAAGTGAGGAATTTTCTTTAGGTCCTTTGCTGTGAGCATCAAAGACTGAATTCTGATTGGATATTTATGATCTTTTTATTGAAGTTGAAGAATTTTGAATTAATGAGTGCCAAATTTTCTTTGGTTAAGGCATCCCGACACAGTGGAAAAGGTTGTCCTAAAAGAGACTTTGCAAACTATTACAAAAGGTAGTAAATTAAGGTTAAGGGGCAATTTCCACCCAAGAATCAGAAAGTGATAATAAGAGGAATGTGTGGAAAGTGTAACAGATTTTAGTAGACATTCTGGTTGTTTATTTTGGGAAACATTTTACCTATGTCTTTTATAGAAGGTAAATTAGTTGGAATACTATCTATTTTCGGTGGCACTTGAATTATTTTGTGTTTCATTATGTGTTAATTTTTTATCCCAAATTAATATGGGATGCTTGATATGAATTATGCAATTTGTTTGCAATTTACTGTTGTTTTTTATTACAATTTAATGAATGGTTTTATTTGATTTCAATATATGAATGTCTTACAAAATCTGCTATTTTTGCGATTAATGATTATGATATACTCCTTGGTTTTTTATTGCAATTTTTGCAATTAATCCAAAGAACACATCAATTTTTACTAAGCTCAGTGACACATGCAAATCAAAAGCCAATTTCATTAGTTTAACATTACTTCAAGTGTTCAAAGCATTAAAAAAGGCCAAAATAATACAAAATAGAGCCCCAAATTGCCTTAGAGCAAATCCCCCAAATCGCCTCAAAACATAACACTGAACACCCCATAGGCCATAATAACACAAAATAGAGCCCCAGATTGCCTTAGAGCAAATCCCCCAAATCACCTCAAAACATAACACCAAACACCCCCCACATACATTCATCTCATTGAATTAGAAAACCCTAACCAATAACCTTATAAAACAAAGCTTAACATTACAAGCATCTCACCTAAATTCCATCAACACCAAATTTCAAAAAGAACAAAATAGAAAATAGCATTTACAATTAAATGCATATTAGCACAGTTAAAACAACATTCACCTTTATCGCTGTGTCACTGTCTCTCTGGTTGGTGAGCGAGAGGGAGAGAGAGCTCAATCACATTTGGCCTAGGTGAACAAGAGAGATACCAAGAGAAGGAGAGAGAGCTTGAATGTGTTTCAGCTGATGGCTAAGTTGATTTGATTGTGGGCCGGATCTGACCTAATTCAATGCCAAAGAGAGGTTGCAATGCGTTTTTAATAGCGATTTTGACAGAACTGCCATTAAACATTAAGGTACTTAGCGGTAGTTATACAAAATTGCCGCTAAACATTTAGTGCTTAGCAATGGTTTTGACACAATCACTGTTAAACTTTAGTACTTAGAGGCGGTTTTGATAAAAGCACTATTAAACATTAGGTATTTAGTAGTAGTTCAACAAAACCACTGTTAAAAATCAACTATAACATGCTTTTCGTAAGCGTCAAACCCATGTTGCTTAATCCATATCTTTAGCAGTGGTTTGGATGCATCATTGCTAAAGACGTGTTTTATTGTAGTTTATATTTGCTTCCACCAACAAAAACTATTTTCATAGAAGAAATATTTAAAAAATTTTATTCATGACATGTATTAACACACACATATGAAAAGAAAAATAGAAAATTAGCATTTTACTGCTCTTTATATATTTATTTCTATAATAACTTAAATATTTTTATTTACATTTATATTTTTTCTTCAAAGTATAAAATTTTTGGATCCCTCTTTGATTCAATGTAATAAGAATAATATTTTTATTTATATTTATTGTTTGTTAATCATTTAAAATAAGAATAATATTTAGTTTGACTTTTAGGCTATTTACTACAAGAATCTCAAGATTTAGCAACAAATTTTTACGATGGAATATTAGGATAGAGTCAGTGATAGAAAATTTATCTTCACAATGAATTATAAAAATATATTAGATATTTAGAATTTAATTAGTGATGGGCAACACAAATTCCTTTGGCAATAGTTGGTCTGGATTTTAGCAACCGAATTAATGATGAATTACATGATATTCAATATAAAAGTATGAATAAATGCAAATATGGTAAAGGCTATAGCGATGGATAATAAAAGAAAGGTTAAATTGCACTATGGGTCCTTATAGTTTAGGCTTTTCCGATTTGGATACTCGTATTTTCAAAATTTAGAATTGGATACCTATACTTTCTAATCGTTTGTAATTGAATTCTTTCCATCCAAACTCCATCTAATTTGTCCTAATTGGCAAACGTCTTGTTGATCTGGTAAATTTTTTCCTATAAGTATCACCTTTGTTATTTCCACCTTGGAAAATACCCAAAAATTAACCCTCCTTTATGCTAGTCATGTGACCCCAAATTACCTCTGCTAATCCCTAACTTTATCCTTCACAAACTGTCTTTTTCCTTATCTTATCATGGGAGCTTCCAACAAATATGACAATCCAATGGGTGAATTTTCTGTCACCTGAAAGAGCTATGAGACTGATGCATCAAGCTCAAGCAATAGGTAGAAGCAGTTATGTTACTATGGAGATCAAGTGATTCTCTTAACCTAAAAAACTCAAGGGAATTATGGCAGAAGATTTCTAAGATACAAGAACTACAAGGTTAGTTTATCTACATTGCTTATTTCACTTCTTTTGTCAAATATGGGCTTGCAAGCAATGTGACATGAATGAAGATTTTTTTTGTCCATGCAATAGTCTGGAAGGTGTTGTAGGTATTTTGAGTGGGTTGATAAACCAATTGATGATTGAGAGATGGAAATCATTATAGAGTATAGGGTGTTGATTAAATCTTTAAAGGTTACCATGAAGGCCTTGAAAATTTTGCTATTGCTTTCCTGGTTGATATTACTTCTGGTTTGATATAAACATTAGAAATGTGTAAAACAGGGCAAAGGAATGTATGAAACAGATAGGGAAAGCTAGTTGAAGATATTGGTTTGGAGGCTACTATGAAGACCTACTTTTAGTGTTGATTAAAACTAGATGACTTTGATAAGGAAAGCTAATTTAATTTGTGGGTTGGATAAAATAGCTATAGAATTATTGTTTTAATTTATGGAAATATGGTAGTAAGGAACAGTAACAAAATTCTACATTTGTCTAATTACATAACTTGTAACAAAATTTTGTTCAAATTATTGTCTTATTCTCATTTGTTGTTTTAATTTGTGTTTATTAAATCTTTGAATTGCTGTGTTTTATTCTCATTTGTCTACTTGACAAAACATGTAACAAAATTAAGTGAGATAGTAGTAACAAAACTTGTAAAATTCTTATGTGTCTACTTGACAAAACCTGTAGTTTAACAAAACTTGTAAAATTCTCATTGACAATTATTTGTAGTTTGATATAGCTTGTAAAACTATGCAAGACTTGTGAAATTCTGTAACTGACTTCTCATGTGTAATTGAAATTCAATAAGGAGTAAATTGAAATAAAATTTAACAGCAACTGAAACAAAATTCAATAAACATGAAATCTCATTCAGCAAAAGCTCAAAGTATTTAGCAATGGTCAATGGTCCTTATTCCACTAAATTCAAAAGGCCAATCATGTTTAATGTCAAAAAGCTCAAAGTATTTCAGGAAACTAACTCCTATTGTAAAGTGTCTCCTTTCCTTTTAACCCTTACATCATTCTTTCTTTTCTTGATTAATACTCATCCTTCTTTTCATTTCTAATTCTTGTGCATTATTGATGGTGCTGCTACTTGGTTTGCTTGTTATCTAGTTGTTGTTGGTGCTTGGTTATCTTGCTACTTGCTTGTTGAAATAACCTGATAACTTTGTTTCTTAATTGCTTGTTTTCCTTTCTTCTCAATTGGAGGCCTTTTGCAAGTCCTCTGGTTATGGCCATACTTTTGGCACTTAGAGCACATCAGAATTGAACCCACCTTATATAGCTTATGTATAAGTTTGGGCTCATTTGGTACTTTTCTCCTTAGAGTCCTAGGTTTGATAAGAGGCTTTCTGTTTCTTAAGGGAGGATGTTTTCTTTCCTTATTGAATGCCACAAATTCTCACCATTTACAAGGTTCACTATTAGTCCATAGCAAGCCATGTATGATGAAGGGAGGTAATACTTGTTGACATCTTTTTTCTGGCTCATCTCCTATGTAAAAAATGTATGCACATGCATGCCTGCAGGCAAACCAATAAACCGCCACTAGTTGTAGTTGTAGTGCTAAGACTGGAGGTCAACTACAAACTTGTCTAGATAGGTGCCCACTTCAAATTTTTGTGCATGTGCCTATTTGGTTGTCCACTTGCTAGACTCTCCAATTTCTTTTTCCAACATTTTCAATAGTTTTGGCAAACCTTTCCTTTGAAAGCCAATCCATTAGCCCTTTTCTTAGCAAACCTAGTTATCCAATACACCTTAATCTAGTCCAACATAGTGATGATAGGCTTGTCTCTTACCTTAATGATCCTCCTATTTAAAGCCTCTAAAATATTGTTCATAATTATGTCATTTTAGGCTTTAAAAGAAAAAAGAACCAAGCCCATGATTTTAAGTCAATCCCCAACTTGTTTTAAGCCTAAGCCTTGACCTTCTTTAGCTTTACCATCTATCTCTCCCACTCCTTCTTGTATGTTGCCTTTAAAGTAGCTAATATTAAGTTCTTAAGTATAGCTGTTTCACCATTTTTAGCTTTTATATTAGCATAGATGTGTCTGACACATCTTCTATGCTTTATCCCATTTATCTGTGCAACAAGTTCCTTAATTGCAGGAACTAACCTCTATATATGACAATTATTATACATTTTACAATAAGCAACAATTAGCATATAATTGATATATTAAGCATAAATTAATAAGTATAGATGTATATTACCTTCTGTTGATCAGAGATGAATACCCAGCCCTTTCTACCGATGCCAATCAACAATATGTCTAGTAACTAAGGTCAAGAGTCTTTAGTCTCAGATTCAACCACAGCAACACTTAGTGGGAAATATTGACCATTAAGATCTCTTGTTATTGCTACAAGCAATTGGCCTCCATATACGCCTTTTAAGTGGCATCCATCAAGGTCTATAATAGGTCTACAAGTAGTTAGGAAGCCTTGTTTCATAGGCCCAAGGTATATGTAATACCTTAGAAACCTAGGATGCTCTTCCAATGTCATCCTATCCAATAAAAGCAGGATAGTGGTCCTAAGATTTCCAATGTCCTCAATTTAGCACTATAATCTCACAGTTTAGAGCACTGCACATCATACCTCCTATTTAACTTCTCTAATGCCTTCCTTCTACCCCTAATAAGCCTTGTTCATAGACAATTCCATCATGTACTTTTTTTGCACCATCTGAATTACATTTGCAATTTTTGGCATATGATTATTAAAAATATTCTCTATGATCTTCTCTACAACCTAGTCAAAAAATGCTAAATACCTCATCACAGTTTCATTCATGTGTGCTTTGGCTTCCATGTCTTCAACCTAAATGTCTCACATCCACCAACCTTACTCACAAAGTATAGCCAATCACAGCCTTTTGCCACACATTTAACTCTACATCTATGTTGATCATTTGGTTTCATCTTCACACCCTTTCTATTAGAAGACACCACTTTCACATAGTAGTCCTAAACTCTTTATGGGTAGTTTGCATACATTTCAACAAGGTTATACTTTGGATACTTAGGATGGGAAGACTATTCAATCTTACCATTAAAGTTAAGCTTAACACTATCTAAGGAATTTGTCTCATAATCACTATCTAGTACTCCACTAGTTGGTTGGAAATTTAGGAGTTTAGATGGCCCATCTTCAGTTATATGTGTAGGCTCTGTTACAAAAGAATTAACATTTATGTTGAAATAGTCATCATCATCCTCGTCATCTACATTATCTTCAAAATCTATATCTTTTACACTGCTATCATCATTACTTTCTTCAAGTTCATTATCACCTTCAATAGACTTTATATTAGGTTCATCCTCACCATAATCTTCAGCTCTAACATTATCTAAAACTTTCACATTAACTTGATTTTGCACCTCTAGCTCAAAATCCTCTTCCACCTTAGCTTTAGTTTCCAATTGCACATAAACATTGTCCAAAACCTCTACATCTGTCTCAATATCAATTCATTGGTCAACCACATTTTTTACTTCAACCTTAACATCTCCATCCAGTCCAGACCTTGCTGTGCCAGCCACAATAGTAGCATTTAAACTAGGTTCAAGGATTGGTTCTGTCTTTATAAGCACTGCACCATTTCCATGCTCAAAAGCCATGTAGCACATATATGTCAACATTCCTATAATTTTTCCATAATGCTATCGTAGCCATAGCAATTGCATCTATATCATTTTTAATTTCTACTAACTAGTTTAATGAATCAGAAGCCTGAGCATACATTATCTTAATTGTTCACTTTTATCCTAATTCTTTCAGTGATGAAGTAATTTCTTGTAAAAACTATTCATCAAGTTTGCAATTTTTTTTAAAAAATAAACTTTGTCACCTACACACCTAAGAGACTTGCCTCTAATAATGTTACCCCCACGAAGAATAGTCACTTAGAACAGGTCCGGGCTTGTGAGGTCTAAGGTAAGTGCTCCATTGGAATATATTATTCAAACTGAGTCAATAACGCTAATAATGCAATAGAAAAATTGAAATTTATTACATTTAAATAAAATTAAAATGCTCAAACATAAATATCATGTCAATGAAACTTATGTAAAATTGCAATTTCTTTCAAAGCACTTAAGCAATACATTTTTAAAGAAAGTCAAGCCATGTTTACATATAAAGAAATCAAATGGAATTTGGAAAGGGAAGAAATGACATTGACCTTGGTCCTAATGCATTACAGCTATATTAGTCCAACACATGAAACCAAAGCTTCCATCAACTTCAGCAACAATAACTACAAAGGATAAGAAGATTTCTTAACTTTTGCAGCTTGGTAGGGCTACAACCTTCAACAAAAACTACAAAGGGAAATTCCCTTTTTCTTAGTCTACTAGGTCAAAATTAGGGATTAGTAGAGGTAATTGAGGTTCACATGACTAGCACATGGGAAGGATAATTTTTAGGTATTTTCCAAGGTGGAAATATTAGAGGTGATACATGTAGAAAAAAAATTGCCAAATGAATGGGATGTTTGCCAACTAGGACAAATTAGACAGAGTTTGGATGGAAAGCATTCAATTACAAAAAAAAAATTGTAGGTATCCAATTCCAAATTTTCAAAATATGTGCACCCAAATCAAAAAAAGTCTAAACTTAGGGACCCAAAGTGTAATTTAACTAAAAAGAAATTAATGAAATTTAAAATCTGCCGTTAACACTCTATAATTGTATTTTCTATTTTTAGACATTTTTAAATATCTCATTTGTAACCCTTATTCCTTTCTTCTTTTCCTCTTTCTCCTACCATCTCTCCACATGTCTCTTTCATTTAAGCTTTTCTACCATCATTAAAACCATCAGTGGTTTTCCCTTCAAGTTACAGTCAATTCTCTTTTAATTTTATTTGAAAAATGATAGAAAAAGGTAAGGCTCCTTCCAATCCCTTTTTATGATTTTGACGCAATGTATGTTAATTATGTGGTTGGTTGATATTTAGGACTACTATTAGGTTGATCTTAGTTAATCAATGTGAACTATTGTTGTTATATTGTAGAATTTCTATTTTTAGGTTTTAGTAAATTTTGAATTGTGAAATAGTAAATTTGTATGAAATTGGTAAAGGCTTTCTCATAGTCAAGTTATTATATAGGATTTAGGGTTTTTAATTTAATTTTCTGTTGATTTTTTCCTTTATTAAAGGATTTATAATGATTCCATTATTAGATTGTTATATAATTTTTTAAAAATTATTGTGGTTGTGGTTGTGTTGGGGATAGAAAATGTAGATAGAACTTTTAAATAAATGTAGGTTTCTAACGTTTATAATGAAACCTGTAATACTCAGGTTTATGTTATGAATTTTCCTGAATATAGATAATGGATGTACAATAAAGTTAGGCATGGGTATGTTAGAATTACACATGAGTTTATTCAAGGAGTCAGGGGTCCATTACACATGCATGTATGATGGAGATGTCTTTGCAAGCTAGAAAGATTATGTGCCCATGTGTGAAATGTGATTGTAGGAACATTATATCTATTGAAGAGGTTGAACAACATTTATATATAGGAGGGTTTAGGCCTAAATACGACTGGTGGACTTTACACGGAAAGAATCATCTAGTGTATCCCTAAACATGGATCCCCACATCATAATGAATAACATAACGAGGAAGGTTGTCAATATGGAGAACTTTTCAATGTGTATGATATGAGACAATGGTAATTGATGCATTTAAACTAGAGTTTGGTCATAAGCATGTTTCCCAACATGCAGAAGAACCCCTAAACCCAAATGCCTAAGAATTTTATGACATGTTAGTAGTTGTGTAACAACCTCTATATAAGGGGTTGTAGTAGTCACACTATTGTATCTTTTGTTGGTAAGTTGTTAAGCAATAAATTTGATTACAATGTTCTGGAACAATGCTTCAATAAGGTTGTACGACTAATAAAAAAGTGCATGTCAAGTGATAACCATGCACCTGCAAACTTCTATAAAACCAAAAAAAAAGGTTTCAAAATTGGGCCTTAGGTATTAGAAGATTAATTATTGTGTGAATGGCTCTGTGTTATATTACAAGAAATATACAGGTGAATGACAATGCTTATTTTGTGAGATAACAAGATTTACATCTAAGAGGTTAAGTTGTGTAGATGCAAGGAGGTACCTAATAAGGAATTATGGTGCTTGAATCTCACTTCTTAGTTGCAAATGTTGTACACATTGTTGTCCATGGCAAGTAAAATAATGTGGCATTTCAAAAATCTCCTCAATGAAGGAGTTTTGTCACATCCCTTGGATGCCAAAGCATGGAAACATTTTAATCACACCTACCCTGATTTTACCTCAGAACCTAGAAACGTACGATTAAGTTTGCATTGTTGACAGATTCACTCCCTATGGTCAATTGAGTCAAACATACTCATGTTGGCTTCTAATTTTAAACCCTTATAGTTTCCTACTGTGGATGTGTATGAAATAAGAGTATATGTTTCTTACTTTAATTATTTCTGGTCTATCTAACCTAAAGGCAAACATTGATGTCTATCTGCAACCACTAATAGATGAGCTTAAATGATTGTGGGATGAAGGTGTGCAAACATATGATATTTTTTTGAAACATAATTTCAATTTAAGGGCTGCACTGACTTAGACAATTAGTGACTTTCCTGCATATGATATAGTGTTTGATTGGCAACCACAAAGCAAGTTATTATGTCCCATTTGCATGGAAAGCTTTAAGGCCTTAACATTGAAATATGGCTAGATGTCCTACCAAAATAGAAGGAATAAAGATGCTTTTAGGAAAAATAAGATGGAAAAATTATAGTGTGTACCACAACTGGACTAAACGGAGCATTTTTTTGGATCTACCTATTGGACAAGAAATTTAATTTGTCAAAATTTAGATGTGATGCATATTGAGAATAATGTGTTTGACAATGTATTCAACACTATAATAGATGTTAAGGGTAAAACTAAAGAAAATACATAAGCAAGAATGGATATCAAAGAGTTGTGTAAGCATAGGGAACTAGAATTTCTAGATGATGAAGGTAATGGGAGGATGATCAAGCTAAAGAAACAATACTCACTTAATATGGAACAAAAAAGAGCAGTGTGTGAATGGGTTAAATAGTTTATGCCAATGTATTCATGGAATGATTGATGCTAATTACTTTTAGAGCTTTATGGATGCCATTTAGAAAGCAATAAGTAAGCTAACTCTATTTTTTAAAGATTTATATTCAAGCTCATTACGGGAAAACCACTTATTGCAAATGGAGCATAACATCTATGTCACTATATGCAAATTGGAGTAAATCTTTCCACTAGCCTTCTTTGATTTAATGGAACACCATCCAATACATTTACTATATGAAGCCTTGGTTGGTGACCTAGTTCAATATCATTAGATATGTCCCATTGAGAGGTAAGCACATACTACATCAATAGTACTTATATATTTTGTAGAACATTGAAATGCCTAACTATTCTAGGATTCTAAAATCATGAATTTTATTTGTTGGGTTTTGTTTAACCCTACACCGATCAGTTGACTACCCTTTAAGAATCAATCAACCAGTTAGTCCATCGTTAAGGACTGTGCCCATGGTCAACTAGTCACCCTTCTAAACCTATGTTTCAATCCAGTCAGGTTAACTTTAGGGAGGATATTACAAATTCTCCCCTTAAGATAATTCATCCATAAATTATCTCTTGTGTGCATTCTAGGTTATTAGGGTTCATTTCTATCCTATCATAATGGTTTAGTTTGCTACTATGTCTTTAATCTTGGCTTCATGCTCTTAACTGCTTCATCATATCTCGAGATCTTATCACTGGCAAATCCTTCATCCATATCCTTTTCTGTATTCTTATGTCGATTCAACTTTGATTCATTCATCTTAGATCCTTTCCATTTGTACTGATCTTGCTACAAACATCTTGACATCTATCATGTTTTTGCTATGCTACTCTAATCCTATTTTAAGTACTCCAATGTTTATTATCTTACTTATTCTTCTAAGTATTGATCAATTGGTATCATATCTTATCTATTCCTTATTTTTAATTTTCTATTGTTGCTTCATTCATTATATACTGAAATCCTTATTCGTCCTCGCGCATCTAAGTCTTATGCCTTACTCTTATCCTCTTATAACTCTCAACAGTATGACTCGACTTTCTATTCTCTTTCCTATAAAGTGTAATAGTTGTATTAGATGCTTACCCATATGCACATAAAAACTGCATTCATAACAAATCATACATTCTCATTCTTAAATTACTTTCATTTCTTTGCATTCATAAACATATCACATAACTATGACATCTATAAAGCAAGCTTATATACCTTTTAGAGCATTTACATTTGTTGGGTCATGCCATGCCTCATGCAAATCCCTAAACGATAGTCATACAATAAATCATACTACATTATTGGTATCATTTCATATCTTATTTATTCTTTTCTTAACTTTGGCATTCCTCACAATGCCTTTTATTCCTTTTTTCTGAGATTTCTTTCTCATATAAATTAGCAAAGAATTCACATATTTGTGAGAAGAAAATCAAATGCATACTTGAATTTCTACAAGGAAAATTTAAACATATTTTTGAGAAAACAAAGAAAATTAAACAAATTAACTACTGCCTACATGTTCCTAACCATATACATTAAACAAGTGAAACAAAAAAGATCCTATAAGGCTTACCTTAGTCCTAGGCTAACTACTACCATAAATCTTTATCTTCCATGCAAAAAGTGTCTCACAATTGGTTCATTGAATGCAGCTTAGGTGGCATTCAATGCTAATTCTCATGTACTACTTGAGCTCATATTGCTTGTTAACTTTAAAAGGAGCTGGGGCTGGATCGACCTGTTCTTGGGTAACTGCTTAATCTAACTCCTCCTCTATCTCATCCACAAGTTGCTACTTTCTCTCTCTAGCTCATATTAGTTTAGCTTTTTCTACCTAATTATTGTTCACTTCTTCATGTCTAAAGTTATGAAACATTTTGATAGGCATAGGTTCAAGGTAGGTCGCATCGGATAGTCCTAGGTAAAGCCTCTGTGCCTATAAAATCCTCATAAGGTCTGGCCTATGTGATAGGGAGCCTTAGGATGGACTTTGTGCCACAACTAGCATGTGGCTTAAGATTGTATGGTGAAGGTAGAAGGGATTTATGGCTCGGATATATGAAAGCACATGCATGTTAATGTAAGTGAGCATGGACTTGTCTCCCTCTTATGGCAAGATGTCGTGAATGATTTGGTTATGTAGGGTCCTAGAAACAAAGGGAAAGTTAAGGATAGATAACCTACTTTGTGCTTTAGTAATCTCTCCATCTGATCTAAGCAGAACACATCACTATCAAAAAAGATGACAATGGTACCTTAGGTCTAATGGTGGCCAAACTCACAACTTACCAATATGTCTGGCTAATAATCCTTTCATTAATTTAGATATCTTTCTATTGTCCCATCATAATTTCACGTGGTTTTTCTTTCTTGATATTAATTTGTTTATGAGTCATATTAGGCTTCTTCATCATCTATTAGATACATTGGCAAGACCCCAAGGTCTCTGTAGCCGTATTTACCTATTATCATGTCTAGGTGACTTCTTTTCATCCTTTTTCTCACATTCCTTCTTTCCTATCTCATTTCTTAGTCTTCTCTTTCTTACATCTATCTCTCTTCTAATCATTATCATGTTAATTTGCTGGTTGATCCTATTACTAATTTATTTATCATATTTCTCCTTCTATGTTGTGTTCATTTCATCTATCTACCTCTTACAACTTTCTTACTCTTATGACTTATTTGCCCTTTACATCTTATTCCTAACCATATGCTAACCTTTCCATCTTTCAACCTCTGTGGTTTAATTCCTGCTAATCATTCATGTATCTAAAACCATAGTCTATTTTAGCTTTTTGGTTTATGGCTCTATATAATCTCTATTGGTCTCATTTTTCCATGTATCATGCTTATCCTTACTTTGTCCTCCCTATTTGTCTCCTCCTTCTCTTTCCCTATATATATCACCTCTTTCTTTCCTTATTCTCCTAACTTAACCTGAAGTAAATTTTGTTCAACTTAACTCTCCCTATTTGGGTTCAAGGATATTTTCATCTTTTTTATAAGGTTTTGTAAATCCCAATTATTCTAAATTCTATAACTACTTATTGTATATGGGGGTTCTAGCTTCTTTGGTTTACCTCTCTCACATGAAGGTATATTGATTTTTATTACTTTTGACTAATCAAGGGTAAAATCATCCTTTGTTGTCCATTATTGCTCCTAGGGTTCATTTCGTTCTTTTTGTCCATTCTTACTCTGAGGGTGCTTCTATCCTTTGCCTTTCATATGCATCCATTATATTTGTCACTATCCTCTTTGTCCAATTCTAACTTGAGTACAAGGGTACTCTTATTATTTTACAACTTTCCTTACCCATTCATGAGTATAACATCATTTCATAAAATCTCTATTTGTTTCTATTCTAATTGCAAAATAATATTTTCTTCTTTACTATTTTCTATTACATGGGCTTGATCACTTTAGTTATCAGATTAATGGATTTCTTAGAAATAATGGACACTTATAGGAGTATACCTTTATAACTAGTACTCACTAACACTTATGTATCATGTCAGACATAGAATCATTACTTTTAATACCAACTTATCACATCCCCAAACTTTATGGGTGTGACTAGCCCAAATCACCCTATGGTAATTTGTGAACTCATAAGTATTTTCTTACTCAAAATTCTTGTAACTTTTGAAATCATGAAAAAAAAAATGTGAAAACTTGATTCTTGGTGTCATTTTAAATAAAATCTATGATATGCATCATGTACTAAAAATGTTTTTGAGTAAATAAAATTTGAAATATAAATATAATATTTTGTTAAAATCATTTTATAATTGAGGACCAAATGTCTAACTAGATGGATACTAATCACTTGAAGTACATCAAGGAAATCATATACTTGATTTTATACACATACATTCTTGGACTATCTCTTAATTGAGATAGCATCCTCCTATTCAATAATCTAAAAAATGTTAATAGAATGAGTACAACTGTATAGTGAGTAGAAAGACTAAACTAACTTTAGGTTAAAAATTCCCAATGGTCATACAAGTAAATAAAAACACATTCATACATAGAATGTGTGTGTCTATATATATATATAAATGTATATGTATATATATATATATATAAATGTATATATAAATATATATAAATGTATATATAAATATATATATAAATGTATATGTATATATATATATATTCACATTCATATGTAATTTGATATATTTTGAAAATATATTCATAATCATTTCCAATACTTTCATACTTGATCTCATACTGACTATTTATTCTTAATCTTTCTAAATCTATTGTTTTATCATGATCATATCATAAACATAAATCATATTTTACCAAGTAATATATGATGACAATGTAAAGTTTTTTCTTTTGATTATAGTAACAATGGGAATACTAGAAGAGTAATTTATCCCAAAACCCCTGTTGTATGGAAGACCACATACATATCCTAGTGCATATAGATATTCCAACATCCCTTGTCAGTTGATAGACACATATTTTTCTTATCATGCCTTTTCTCTATCATATACTAAACATTCTTAACTAGCCTTAACTTAGCCAATAATTATCACATGCACATCTTCATCTTATTTCTATTATTCATAATGCATGCTACATACTTATGTAATGATATTCTTATGAAAAAAATGTAATACTTAATGGAAAACTTCAATCATTTAAACTAATCATGATTCATAATATAAAAATAATATTTAATTAAATAAATCCATGAAAAATGTAAATAAATACATAATATTTTTTAACACACTAATTTCATCACTTATAGAAAATTATAAAATAATTTTCACAAAATAATTGAATAAATATTCTTCAAGAATAAAATTTAAGGAACTTGGGAAACATAATTTTGAAACATAAAAGTTGACTTTATCAACATTTCATAAACTTTTAACATTTGTGCATAAATGCATATGCAAAGCTGGGATCTCTAAATTAATCTATAACTTGTATCATTACTATATTCCTCTTTCCTAATTTATTTCATACTTTAAATTAATCATACATTCATATAAGCATGTAGGAAAACAATTCCTAAGTTCTATTTTATATCTACCATTCCCATATACATTTCAGCCTAAATCTGAAATCATCAGATCTTGCATTATAGGCCTATTCTTGATCTAATCTATAATCTCATGACATTCTCAGATCTTATACATTTTATTATTCTTACTTTCATCAATTCAGCCTTAATTTCAATTGGCTACATCTCCTAACCATATTTCCAATGCTTAACACACAAAATAAATCTAGAATGGTTTTAAAAAATACCACTTTATATGAAAAGTGAGCCAGAAGGATAGAATTCCACTCATCTGATCATATGGAAATTCTTGAAGCCCAAAACTTATGAGTTTATCTCTAGTATGAACTTCGGCTTCTGGTTCTAGGCCTAGATACATTATTGTAATCATCATGATATAGACAATTTAACCGATTAAATTTGATGCTAACTACATATATGAGACAAGAAGAATTTAGGAACACATCTAGATCTATTGTTTTACCTCAGATTTGAGTTTTCAAATCAGAGATCGCACTGGTGCTTCTTCTTGACAGGGTTTTAGCTCTAGCTAATGCCCAATTGCACTAGGATTTTGAAACACTGCATTTTGTGCATCAAATTTTGTTTAACTTAACACTGACTAGTCAACCACTTGATTCACCTTATAAAAACTAGTTAACCAGCTAGTCCACCCTTACAGATCGTGCTTGTGGTCACCTAATCAACCTTTTAGACCCGTGTTCGAATTTGGTCTAGTTAATCTTAAGGAGATGTTATAGTTTTATTCTTTATCATTCTAGTGTTAATAAAAGAGTGTAATTTTTTTAAGAAAAATTGTGAATGTATAAAATGAGAGATAACCATATCACATAAACTCAAAATATGATGAAAATAATCCATCATGAAAATGTATGTTGTAACCCACACAAGGGTTAAAGCCAAGTAGTCTTAAGTAAGGCTTTACAAAAATTTTAATGAGCATAAATCCTCCTAAGCTGAAGTTAAAACTAATCATAAGCTTTGTCCAAAATAGTCAGTTCATTTTAATTTATTGAAATATTTTATCAAAGTACTCTTTAGCAAACACAATGGGAATATCTAGTTCTACCAGGTATTCACCTTTGACTTTATACATGATTCGACTTTCATGAAGATCCATGAATAGAAAGTAGTGGACATATATGCATACTATTCCCATAGGGCAAGTTACAATCCTTACCAAAGTATCCTTAAACACCAGCATCTTATGGGGGTGAAGTGGTACCTAAAAAAATTTATAACAATGAAAGCAAGCCATATAGATTTTGTGAGTAAGTCTTGAATGTTTTATTTCCTATTCCACTTTACATACAACATTCACATACATACATTCATGGAAGAGGTGTTTTTTATTATTTAT
Organism: Saraca asoca; assembly: GCA_026873985.1. NCBI lineage: Eukaryota > Viridiplantae > Streptophyta > Magnoliopsida > Fabales > Fabaceae > Saraca > Saraca asoca. The sequence continues at coordinate 19,749 of JANHAO010000950.1, forward strand.
TTAACACTTTTATTCTCATGCATTGTTTTAAATACTTTTTAGTTAAATTTTAGAAGTATAATCTCTCTTAGTATAATTTCTTTTCGTGTTAGTTCATCCAAGCATACTTTGTTCTCATTTTCATATCTTATGCATAATTTTTCCTGCCATTCATTACATAACTCTATTTAAGTTCATGCATAATCATACATATTTGCATAACTAAACATAATCTCATTTATGCCTAATTGTACATATCCATGCATAATCTTTTTGTTTTTTTATGTATAATCATATTCATTCACATATTTATGCATAACCTCATTTATGCATAATTGTATTATTCACATACTTGTGCATAATCACAATTTATATAGTTGAATAAATTTTGGAAGTTCTTGACATAGAATGTGAGAGGGGTCTAGGATATATTTTTGCAACATTGATACATGAAACAATGGGTGAATCGCCCTTAGCACTTTGGACAAGTCAAGCTTATAGGCAATGGTCACAGTTCATTTGAGGATAGGACAAGGCTCAATGTATGTGGAGTCAACTTTTTGTGCATTCCAAAGTGCATTAATCCCTTCATTGGAGAGATCTTCATAAATACCTTATCACTTTCCTAAAATTCAAGTGGCCTACTCCTTTTATTAGCATATGCATGTTATCAATCTTGTGTTGCCTGCAAATGCTCCCTAATTATTTTCACTTTCTCCATAGTATCATGGGCAAGATTTAGTGCTGTCATCTTAACTTTGCCTATTTCAAACCATCCTATGAGGGAGTCAACTTCTTGTGCATTCCAAAGTGCATTAATCCCTTCATTGGAGAGATCTTCATAAATACCTTATTACTTTCCTAAAATTCAAGTGGCCTACTCCTTTTATTAGCATATGCATGTTATCAATCTTGTGTTGCCTGCAAATGCTACCTAATTATTTTCACTTTCTCCATAGTATCATGGATAAGATTTAGTGCTGTCATCTTAACTTTGCCTATTTCAAACCATCTTATGAGGGATCTATATTTTCTTCGATATAGAGCTTTAAACAAAGCCATTTGTATGCTGGCTTGATAATTTATATCATATGCAAACCTTATCAATGGTCAAATATCTCCCCCAACTTCCATCAAATTCTAATACACACACTCTTAGCATGTCCTTAAGAATTTATATCACGCATTCAAATTGCCTATCCATTTGAGGATGGAAAGCCATGCTAAAGCTTAATTGGATCTTCATGGATTTTTAAAAAGACTTCAAAAAATGTGTTGTAAACTGAGATTCTCTATTAGAAATGATGATAAATGGAGTACCATGTAAAGGAATAATCTTATCAAGGAAAAACCATACATATTGTGCCAAAGAATAAGTCATCTTTATTGGCAAGGAGTATGTGGTCTTTGTTAACTAATCCATGATTACCCATATAGAGTCATATCCCTTTGAAGTCCTTGGTAGTGTAGTGAGGAAATCCATAATTATTGATTTACATTTTCACTTGAGGATTTCTATTGATTGATGTGTACCTATCGGCCTTTGATGCCCCATTTTTACTCATTGACAAGTGAGACACCTTGCCATGTATTTAACAAGTTCCTTCTTCATTTTTTTCCACCAATGAAATTTCGTAAGAGTTGGATGTCAACTTTATGACCATTTCCAACCCACACCAATGGCCTAGAAGAGTTCTTGAGTGGAAATGTACCAAACCATCTCTCATGCCCTAGCTATAGAACTAGTATAATGCTTTGAGATTCAAGCACTTTTTCACCAAGGGAAACATCACTTGAATGACCTTCAAGATGACCTAAACATTAAATGTAAGCTGAGACAAAGCAACACCTATCACTTTCATGATGTCACGCTAGAGAAAGGCGAGATTGCTTGGAGCTTCACTATGAAGGCCATAGAGTGCATGAAGAAGGTAGAAGTGTCAAAGGTGTAGGCTTTCTTGTCCAAGGATGGGTTTATAAACTTGATCACCCCTTAATAACATGTATCACTATACACTTGCTTCTCCAAGTCACTAAGGTTGCCCTAGTACAAAACATTGATACTGTAGTCGTGCTTGCATACAATAAGGTCAACAAAACTTAAGACTATAAGCTATGTCATTAACGTTAGTTGCCCTCTTCGTGCCTAATCATCACATGATCTTCTGGAGGGTGTGAAGAACAATAATCTTACACGGTGAGCATGCCCACTATATGCCACCCACGAAATTTCCACTCCTTCCTACAACACATAGGTGCACCATCATCGTTGCCCTTTGAAATGTACCACTTGACAAAGACACCTTGGCTTTATTGACTATTTTGGATATTGGCCTCTCCAAATCCATGAAGTTACTTTGAGTAGCACTTGATGAAGTATTTGAATCAGTCCCAGCAAAATTTACCCCTTTATTTCAACACGAGGCTCTCATGCAAATACGGGTATAGTAGCGATGGCCCTAATTTCTTCAACACTAGGAGTAGATCCCTTAGCATTGCTAGAAAATGCTATGACTTTGGCTAAGTAAAATTAAAGAAAAGCAAAAGAAAGCTAATGTACTTGAAAAGATTGCATAAAATATCAAGGATGGAACAAAAGAAGAAAGAGAAGGACAATTGCCAAAAAAAAAAAAACCACCAAAACACATAAACATAAACAACAAACAATAACTCAAGTATGAACACTATGAACAACAAATTGTAATGTAAAGATGAAAAGAAAACTACAAATACAACAACCAAAACAAATCTAAAAGGGGAAAGTTCCACAAAACACCAAAGCAAAAGAAACACAGAAAACCACACAAAAGCAATCAACAAGACAAATGCAAATGGAAAACCTAGTAGAAGGAAGACTTAACACATACCACAACTATAGTCCATTGACCACAAAAAAGAAGAAGGAAAGACCTGTAAAAGATTGAAAAAGCTCTAAGTGCATGAACAAGCGCTTTGGTTTCAACGAATGCTCTGATTTGCTTAAAATTTTCAAATGGCAAAGTGAGAAGAGGAGGAAAGCTCTGAAGCTTATATTCCCCCTCTAATCTAAATGTTAGGGTTCACTCTTATCCAAAAGCCCAAATCATGGCTCAGATTGAAAGATGCTAAAAAGATTACAATGATGACATGCTTGAAAATATATAATACATTAATGTGCATAACCATTAGTCACACAATGTCCAAGGTAACTGTCATTCTACATTAACAAAAAATGTAAATAGAGGATCACAATTGGAGGCATGTGATAATGCCAAGAATTTTGCCATCCCCTTTTACCTCTTGGGTGATCACTCTTTTTTCCATGCTTGCCTTATGATTACCTCTTAATCACCCTTCTTAGGCTAGCCGCTCCCTGTACTTTCCCACCAACATGGTCGTTTGCACATGTGCTAACTCCATATAGACAACCAAGCAAGCCCTTACACCACTACGATACAACCCTCTCTCCAGCACCCATTATCGTTACTAAAAGCACAATTGGTACTGTACCCTCTATTATGCTAGCAATTCATACAATCATCAATCATCCAGTCTTATCCACTCGTTAATCGTTTTATCCTTGATTGCATGCTTATATAAAGATACTAAATATACTCAAAAATCCTAATACATCAATCATAGGCATTTAACCTATACTCTATTTCTATACTAATTTAAGTATCGAAATATCTTTTAATAACCTTCAACTATCCTTACTCATATTTCTCTCTCTCTGTATATAAGCCAATGGCATTACCCTTTGGAAGCTAGGTAATTATCACATTCCAAACAAGCGTAAAATCGAAGCACTAGTTATAATTGATTTTATGGACTAACAGATGCCAACCGACCTAAGTTATGTTAACTTGTCATCTAAGTGAAGGCATTAAATAGTTAGAACGGATTCTGTCGGGCTGGTCACACTTAGACCTTAACGGGAGACACGAATATAAATTTTAAAAACAAAAAACTCTTATCCTTTTAATTAACTTAATTATTTCAATATTTTATAAACTTTAATTTTAAAATACATATATGTATTTACTATTTACAAAGTATTATACATCTAACATCACTTTTGCTATTATGTACCGTTGTCATTTTTTTATTAATTTTATTATAATTATATGTATAATAATATAAAAAAATTGATAATAAAAAAAGTATTTCTAGTAATGAAATTTTTAATTTTAAAAGTTAGATGCTTATTTAATTTAGTTATTCATAATTATAAATTTAAGTCAAATTTTAAGTAAAATATTTTTGTTATATCTATAGATATTTTTAATGTAAAACTTCCTTGGCGTATGACCATGCGGATCTACAAATGTCACATAGAACATTTTACAATTTTCTTTTAGATAAAGTTTATATTTTATATTATATTATTCAATACTTTATATCATAATAAACATCAAAATATAAAAAAATTGTCAAAGTCACAAAAACTTAAAGCGTATATATTCGTTATCGGTACGTAGCATGACCCTTGAGATAAACACCAAGATAAGGATAAGTACTGCTACGTTGAGTGATTTATCTTATATGACATGGTCAATACACCGAAAATATCCTCGCTCAGTCAACTTCAAACCGGTTTAGCGACTGGACCGAAATCCTCACCACGAACCGGTCCGGTGTAAAATCGAAGTTTCTAGGGCATTTTATTCCATGGCGGTGACAAACTAATCTTTTGTGTAGCGAGATCCAAATTAAGTTGTTTGGCAATGGCAATGAGATCTGCGCTGAGTCGAGGATCGGTGACTCGTCCTACGGATTCCACTCGTGGAGCTTTGACTCGCTTCTTTAGCGACAAAGGTCGAATTCTCAGCGAGGAAGAACAGGCCAAAGAGAACGTTTACATCCAGGTACTGTGATTTTCTCTTCCTTTTTTAGACCAGATGAAATCGAAGGAAAATTTGGGTTTTACTTGACCTTCCTTTAGTTTAAGAGTCTGGTTAGGTTATGTTGCTGAACCCTTTCAATATATTGATATATTTTGTTGCTCTACTTAGATGATAGATTTTTAACTAGCATTGATGATGCTTGAAGGTAAGTTTATATATCTGTAGCCTCAAATACATCATGAGGGAAGGTGACTTTACTATTCCTAGATCATGGAATTCTCCTGTATCACTATTTGAAGAGTTGACTGTTTTCCCTTATTTTTGGGGTACAGAAATGGGAGAGGGAAAGGTTGGAGAAGCAGAAGCAAAAGGCTGAGAAGGAAAAGGCAGAGAAAGAAAAAGGGAATTCTGACAAGGTACAGGCTATCTGCTCTTTTTAATGTATTGATGTGGCCTTACATTTTGGTTGGCTGTGTATATTGGTCCTTCTCAACAAATGTATTATAAACTCATGATAAAAATTGTGAGAAAAATGAATGGATTTGCCTATCTTTTGTTGTGATACCACAGAATTATAGCCTATTACTGCCTATTGCTGTGTCGAACAAGTTATCCGTTTTGAATCTGAAAGGTCTGTCAGAGTATGATATTATCTTTTCCTTGTAATTATGTAATTTGATATTGGTGGAAGCTTATTTGCAAACTAAAAGATTTTTTCTTTTCTAATAGGAAAAAGACATGCCATTTCTGTACTCCAAAATTGCTTTGCTTTGGCTGTTTACTAGGAGCAGATACATGTCAAGAGTCTTGTTAGTGCTACATAACTTGATTGAAAGTCATAAGCAGACTGCTGACATTATTTGAACTATTCTTTCTTTAGTTAACACTTTAACTAACATAATTATTAAGCTTCACTTATTTAATTATTGGTGAATTTTTACTTTCTCTGGGAGTCCAAACTAACTACTTTTGGGATATATCAGTATCAACTAGTTGGTTGGTTTTAGGTTAACTTGTTTGACCAGGCTGCATTGAACCTTGTGTTTTTATATATATATTTTTTAAAATAATTGATGGCAGGCAGCATCATGTTTAGTAAATAGTTTAATGCAAGACATCTATCTTTTATCCTCCGTGCTGTATTACTAGATTGTATATGTTATGTGTTTTGTTAATTTTGTCACCAATTCCTACTGCATTGCATACTTTGGTAGTATGGTAATGCTAGGACTAAATGTTGTAATTAGACCTGAAGACTCAAAGCTGTAGCATGGTACAGCATGACAACTTTAATGTAAAATATGAAATAAATATAATATACAAGTCAAACATAGACCTGTATTATATGAGTTGTGACGTTAAGTTTATAGCATGATCAATTAGATTGTGAATGGTCATGATTACATATGAAACAAGTATTAGTGATAAACTAAATGAAGCAAACTTCTTTTTGTTGTTATTATTGTTATTTCATATATGACAACTGGTTTAAGCATCAGTGTTGTCATTAATGCTCAAAGTATGTATTTTTTTACCAGCTATATTTGAGATCACTTAAAATGTCATTTTCTGTTAATTAGGCTGATTCTTCCATGGAATCACTCAACCATTAACGAGGAACCTTCTTTGAAGGATGGCATTCGTTCATTTTCATTTTTAACTTCTGTCAGAGTTCTGTTCTTGTTCTACGCTAATCTGTGTACAATCCTGTTTCATGCAATGATCGATATTTACTTTATTGTTTTTGTTCTGTAGAAACCTGAAGGGACTCATCAAGGCTAAATTTGTCATTCACATGTGATGTGGAAGTCACCTTGGGAAGTAATCATCGAGAATAAAACATGACCTTTAACGATCAGAGGACTTTGGTCTTTGTATATAGATTATACGTTCCTTAGACAATGTTTATTATAACCCTGCTTTGTATGCAGCATGTTCAGTTTGGTCTTGTTATGTTATGATATCTGATCAGTATTGTTTCAAATATGTGGGAAGTCATCTGTGCCACTGAAATCTGTGATTCAAAAATGCAGAAGTAATCTTTTCTCCGCTGTTGAAATTAGAACCTGAGTTTTGAAGTAGATTAATCAAAGGAGATAAAATCTAGTTTCTTACTGGCTCTCAAAACTAGTTGTACAATCTGGTCCCCACGGTTTTCATGCATTTAGACTGAGCTGAGTTCTTTTGCTTCTTGATTTACCGTATGGCTTAATTGTAGGGCATTGAGAATGAGAACAGGGTATTATGAAGGGATACTATTTTCATTTGTATTCTGATCACATCTTTTGTAATTTGAAAAGTCAAAAACCAACCAAATTATCTTTCAACTGTCATAATCGGATATAATTTACATTTCAAATATAAATTACCCACTCTTATTAGTATAAAATAATACTAGAAATAGAAAATGTTTTCCATTGGGGTGGGGATTGAGGTGCATTGGGGAGGAAAGAACGGAAAGTAGGGAATGGGGCAAGAAAAGGAGGAGCCTCTGACTTTAAAATCTTATTGAAATCCATAAAAAAAAAAAATAGAAAATGATTCATGTGCAGTATTATAAATAAACTCGTGTACAAAAAAGTTACAAAATAATTCATGTGCATATTGATTTACTTCTAATGTTTTCCTTGATTATAAAAGGCGCGCCAAAGAATAATTGGCGGAGACATTATATCTAAATTTTGGAGTAAAAGAACTATAAACTTTAGGAGTAGAGAGATAATTGCAAGAAACATGGGTTGAGAATCATGGGGATGTATACAAATAAGACTAATATATATATTCACCTATTGGAGCTAAAGCTGATAAATGATATCTTGCAGATAAATTTGCTGATGGACTGTTCAACAGATGCAGATTTATTGGAAACATTCACGGACAACGGAGCTTACAAAACTAGTTTAGAAGACAAACAGAGAAAATCTATGTGAGAATTCTTGAAAATACAAACATGAAAGCTTAGCTAGCTAATGCTTTTAAGACCTCCCAAGGCCAGCTTTTATCCTCTGGACTGTATTAACATCAATCTTGAATGCCTTGGCGAGGATTACATCATCAATCCCAGTGCCAAACACTGACAGAGGCACAGAAACTGTTCCTGCATTTGCACTTCCAAAAGCAGATATGGCAACAGCAAGATCTGGTCCTGGATTATACTGATAATGTATAAGCCCCTTAGGAAATATGAACACATCTCCAACCTGAAGGTTTTGAGTGTAAAGCTTGTATTTGGTGTCAACAAATCCTACTTGAAGTGTGCCGGCAACCAGGAAGAGAAGCTCAGCTGCGCGAGGGTGGGTATGAGGCGGGTTGATGCTGCCGGCGGGATACTGAAACAGTGCATATGATATACTCTGTCCATTGAGAGCAGGAAACTCAGTTATGGTAACTTTTGTTCGTTTGAAAGACTCAGGAATTTTACTAAGGACTCCTCGTAATCCTGTGTAAGTGAAGAAGCTTCCATTAACAGTGTTGTTTTCTTGCACTGTGAAATCAAAAATGAGATCTGGATCACCTGCTAGAGCCTTGTTATTGTAAATGAAGAAGGCAAGTAAGAACAGACAGAAGAGATGAGATATGTTGGAGTGCAGGGCCATATTGATATTTAGTTTAAGAGCACAAATAATTATAAATCGTCGTAATAATAATGCTGATTTTGTTTGGTTTATATTTTAGATCAACATTATTTTGCCAGGTACAAGTCACTGTCATTGTGGTTGGCTTGAAATTTACTTTCATACTTTGTTCCTTTGGGGCATCAATTTTAAAGCAATGCTAATCTGAGCTGGACACAACTTTGGATTGGCTAAAGCTTATGATTGTAAGTGTTATTGATGATAATAGCTTTGTTTTCAAGTGCCAATTTGGCTTTGGCCAATCTAGAGACGATGTGATTGCAGATATACATTATGAGGCAATGAAGATAACTGATTACTGAAAATTGATTTTGAAATAATTGATTATATGCAAATTTATTCTTATTTGGTAACAATATTTAATAATTAATTATAATAATATATTTTCTTGTTTGAATGCTGTTTAGAAAACTTACTTTTTAGTGTTAATTTGAGAAGAAAAGTAACATTTATTCATCAATAATACCAATAAAAATTAAGCTAACCTTTCTAATTTTACTTTCAAGGGGATTATTCACATGTAAATATGTAAGATTATCAAATTATAACCAAATAAGTTAAAGAGAAACTCGCGACGTGGAGCACAATCAACGGTAAACAAATTTACCAATTGAGTCCACAAAACAAGTATTAATTGCTAATTCACTCTGAATGGTAAAAGCACTGCTTGAATTGGAATGCACGCCTGCAAACTTGACGTGACAAATCGAAATATGAAGAAACTTCGATTGCTGTTGAATTCATTTCCAAGAGTTCCCTATTTGTTTCCATTACCCTTAGGATTGCCCAACATGTATTCATCGTCAATATGATTTCTATTCACTAGTTCCACCTTTCTTTTCAGATTTTGAGTGCATCTTTTGTTTTCCTTATCCAATGTGTTAATGGGGAGTATAATTTAGCATGGTTCTGGAAAACACTGCCACTGTATATTATGTCCTATTTCTTGTTGGTTGTCGTTTCAAAGTTCCATTCAAGAGCTTATAGTCTCCTTATAATATATTTGTTTTTTTTTTTTCTTGTATGCTTTGTTTGGACTTAGTTTTTTTTTTTTAGAATTTAATTTAATAGAAATGATTTCAATTTATTAACACATGAATTATAACGCTTGAAAGTAATGTTAAAAATAAGAGTTTTGCTACAGTGTGCTCCTAAGATATTTTGTGAGTTTTTATGTAAGTTTTGCAGAAGTCAGAAATTTGTAACTTTTTAAATAAAATCTTGCAACTTTTTATAATTTTTTTCATAAGAAGTTATAAATATTTACTTTATAAAAAGTCAAAAGTATATACGAATTTTATATATAATAAATATATAAAAAAGTTATAATTTCATTATTCAAAGTTGCAACAAAGATATCTAAAAATTGTTTAGGTTTCTACGAAAAAGTTACATCTTTTAATAAAAAAAAGTTGCAATATTTTATATAAGAAGGTGCAACTTTTAAAGTTGCAAGAGTATGTATTGATATGATTTTTTCGGAAAATGTACCAAGCATTACCCCGAAAAAATGATGTCAATTAATTCATAAAGGAATTATTTTGTAATAACTTTAGTCAGCCACATCGGATTGAAAGCCTTTGACCACATCCTTCTAAAGCCAACTTTGCTTCCTCTTGTTAGAAATTTTTTTTGGTGTAGTTATAAAAGTTTTAAAACAAAAGAGCAGCAGAAGAGAAAGTGAAAGAAAATTGTCTGTATTTATTTTGATGTCTGAATTCTGATTATATTCATCTAATGGACTCATACAACCTCTACTTATATAGTACTCCAAAGAAAACTCTAGATTTGTAACATTCATGAACTAAAAACTAGAAAGTCATAAGTCTAGAGTAAATACATTATGCCTTGTATTATAGAAGTAACTCCTAATTATTTTAGTGTCTGAATTTACAGACTTAACTCATGACTCTTGAAATTTTTGAATTAAATTCTGACACCCCCTCTTAATTTTGAATATTCTAGAATGCCAAGCTTGCATCAAAAGTAAAGAAACTTGGCTTGAGAAGTTCGTCTCATAAAAATATCTACCATTTGGTCTTCTGTCTTGCAAAACTACAGCTCATGTTCCTCTTCTTTAACCTTCTTTCTAATGAAATGAAACTTGAGCTTAATGTGTTTGGTAGGTTATGGAAAACATGATTCTTTGTCATAGCAATACTAGTCGTGTTGTCATAGAAGATTGTAGTGGGGGAGTCTTGGTCTTGCCTCATATCCTTCAAATTTCTTCTTAGCCAAATAGCTTCACATGCTACAATAGTAACAACAATGTATTCAGCTTTAGCTAAAGATAAAGCAATGGTCTTCTGCTTCTTAGATAACCATGAGACAACCTTGCTTCCTAAGAAAAATAAGTAACCTAAAGTGCTTTTTCTATCATTAATTGAACCGGCCTAATCATTGCCAGTGTAACCAATCAGCTTGCTATCTTCTTTTGGTTGTTATAAAATACCATAGCTTTTAGTGCCTTTGACATATCTTAAAATCCTCTTGGATATTGCATAATGATGCTTGCTAGGGTCACTCATAAACCAAGATATAACGTTAATGACATAGACAATATCTGGCTTTGTATTAGTGAGGTAAATGAGCGAACCTACAAGCTTTCTGTATAATGTTTGATCTACCTTCTACTTACCATCATCCTTTGAAAGCTTCTCATTAACACCCATGGGGAATAGGTGTTGTTTTGCATTCTATTATTTGAAACTTTTTTAATAAATTTGCAACATACTTTTCTTAAGAACGAAAAATTCTCCTATGCTCTTGCTTCACTTGCATGGCAAGAAAATACTTCATAAGGCCTAAATTTCTCATCTCATATAATTCATCAAGGCCTTTTTGAATTCTTCTATCAAAACTCCATTATTTCTCATATAAATCAAATTATCAACATATAAGGAAAGAATTAGAAAGTCATGAGAACCATGAGTTTTGATGTAAAGAGAGGGCTCACTTGGACTTCTTTGCAATCCATTCTTTTGAAAATAGTCATCAATCTTGCTATTCCAAGCTCTTGGAGCTTGTTTTCAGCCATATAAGGCCTTTTGAAGGCAATACACCTTATCTTCATGCCTTTGAACCTCATAGCCTTGTGGCTGCTCCACCTACACTTCTTCTTCAAGTTCTCCATTGAGAAATGTTGATTTCACATTCAATTGATGGACCAAAAGCTTTATTTGTGCAGCAAGAGTAAGAAAAGTTCTTATGGTCTCCATTCTAGCAATCGAAGCAAAGGTTTCATTGAAATCTACTCTGGGTTGTTGTGTGCATCCCTTTACTACAAGTCTTGCTTTGTGTTTTTGAAAAGAGCCATCTTTATTAAATTTTGATTTAAACACCCATTTCAAGCAAACAATCTCCTTGTTTTTGGGTTTCTCAACAAGACCCAAGTTTTATTCTTTACAATCTTCTTCATCTCTTCATCCACAGCATTCCTCCATTCTTCTTCCTTTGATTTGCTTCTTCAAAGCTTTGTGGCTCAAAAGCAATGAAAGTAACATTATTATAAAGCTCATGCAAAGGTCTAGTCTTTCTAGGAGGTGAGTCACAAGTTGACTCAATTGTAAATTTTGGTTCTGGTTCGGCTTCAGCATGTAATTTAGGTGTTGATTTGTCATTTTGAGCTTGATGATTCCTCCCAAATTTTCTAAAATGTCTGCATCTACATGAGTTGCTCCACTTTTGTGCTCCCAAGATTTTATTTTATAAAAATCACATCTCTAGAAATAAGAAACTTCTTGGAGATAGGATTATAGCAGTGGAAGCCTTTGAATTCATCACTATAACCAAAAAATGCTTCTTTCATCCTTCTTATCAAGCTTTTCTTTGTCTTAAGGATGACTATAGTAATAGGACATGCAACCAAAGACTTTTGAGTGATCAATCTTTGGTTTCCTTTTGTGTCATGCTTCATAAGGTGTCCAATTGGTGAGAACTTTTGTTGGTGACCTATTGAGAAGATAAATAGTTGTGTTAATAGCCTTGGTCCCATAGTTGTTAGGAAGTCCTTTGGCTTTCATGATGCTCCTTGTCATTTAAGTAATGCTTCTATTCTTCCTCTTTGTCACATCATTCTGTTTTGGACTTCTACTAACAGAAATTCGCCTTTGAATGCCTTTTGCTTTGCAATAATCCATGAAAGGCTTGTAAATGAACTCCCCACCATGGCTAGTTCTTAACATTTTGATCTTCAGCCCACTTTGTCTTTCTACTAAAGCCATAAACTCCAAAAACTTTAAGAAAGCATATGATTTTTGCTCAAGAAAATAAACCCAGAGCAAGAAATGCCTTTTGTCACCAAGTTGTGGAGTTCTTATAAGTCCCCAAAAATATGCATGGCTAAGCTCTAGTGGTTCTTTGGCTCTCCAAGATGAAGTTGGAAAAAAACTATCTATGCATCTTGCCATAGATATTTCCTTCACATACATCATGACTGATATTTTTAAGGGCAGGCCAATCACCATCTCTTTTTGTTAAGTGGCCATATCTACAACACCTTAGCAAAGACTTGTTCATATCTAGAACTTTGAGAGAAAGACCTCATTCTCGCTTCATGGATAATGGAAAAACCTTATTTGAAGTCATTTATACAGTAGCCAACAACTAGTTCTGTTTCTTATCAACTATCATGTATCCTTTTTCATCAAATTTTACTTCATAGCCATTTTGTACAAGCTAGCCAACACTCGAGATTTTGAGATAATAAAGGAACATAGAGAACATTCTTGATATGTTTTGGATTACCTTTTTTGGTTTGGACATCAATTACACCTTTGCCTTCTACATCCACAGACTTGCCATTTCCAAGCTTAACTTTAGGCTTGAGTTTCTCATCCAAAGAGACAAAAATCTCCTTAGTTCCTATTGTATGACTACTACAGCCATTATCAACATGCTAGACCATGACACATAGAAAATCTACTCTGATGTGCCTACCATATTTCCAAAAAATAAGCTTCATTCTTCTCCTTCTTTGGACAATCTATCTGCATGTGATCTGAATTCTTGTAGTTGGTACATTGTCTAAATCAACAATTGCTACTATCATGGTTGTTCTTCTTGCAAATTGGGCATCGAGGAATGGTTTTATCATTGCCTCCATATCTTTCTTGGCTTGATCTTCCTCTACCATGACGTCAATTTGATCTTCCTCCATTTTTTTGTGGCTAATTCTTCTTCTTCTTCTTCTTCTTCTTGTCTTTTTCTTTCTTTTCAGAAACATTTACTTTTGATTGAAAAGCTTGCTCAGATGGCTGATATGAAAATCTACCCATTCTTTTCTCATATGCTTCAAGAGAATTTGTCAATTCATGCATAGTTTATATAGAAAGATCTTTGGATTCTTCTAGAATAGCAACAATGTAATCAAATTATTCTAGCAAACTTCTAAATACTTTCTCAATAATTTTCTTTTCTTGAATAGTATCTTCATAACTTCTAATTTGATTAAGAATCTCAACCATTCTAGTGGAGAAATCACATACCTTCTCACTTTCCTTCATATACAACTGCTCAAAATCCCTCTGAAGGTCCTGTATCTTGATAGAAATTAATGACTTTCTTCGTGCCTTTGTACTCATTCTGCAAAATATCCTAAGCTTGTTTTGATTTTTGAATGCTAAGAATTCTTGGAGGCCTTGCTGAAGGCTTATTGTATATAATGAAGAGCACTTGCATCTTTTTTTACAATTTCTTTATATTGCCTCAATTCATTTACTATCAAAGCAATTGGTTGTAGATATTCTTGATAGCCTTCTTCAACAACATCCCAAAGGTCTTGGGGAATGAAGAAAGTCCTCATTTGGCTACTCCAATAGCCATAATATTCACCATCAAAGATGGGAACTCTAATTGAAGAGTACTGAAAGAGGGTATTAGGGTTTGAAGGGGAAGTCATAGGGTTCTAAACAAAGGTGGATTAGAGAACCTTGCTCTGATATTAATGTTAGGAAAAAAATTCTAATATAGTTCTAAAAGTCCTAAAATAAAAGAGCAGCAGAAGAGAGTGAAAGAAAATAGTCATTATTTATTCTAAGGTCTAAATTTTGATCATATTCATATAATGGACTCATACAACCTCTATTTATATATTACTCATTAAGAAAATTTTAGATTTGTAATATTCGCCAACTAGAAACTAGAAAGTCATAAATTTAGAGTAAATACATTGTGCCTTGTATAATGAAAATAACTCCTCATTATTGTAATGGTTGGACTTAATTTATGACTCTTGAAATTTTTGAATTAAATTTTAACACCTGTTGAATTTATGGACTTAACTCATGACCCTTGAAATTGTTCAATTAAATTCTAACACCTCTTACTATGTTGCGAAGCAAGATCGGGATAATACTGCCGTATATGGTAACACCCCTCAAGAAGGTATGAAAGATCTGATTATAAATTTGTCAGGTCTTATTATTTAAGTGTGATTATTATTTTACAATTCAAAATGTAGAGATCCCCACAAAGCATATCAAGAATTCAATGATAAAGGAAGAAATTTGATGGCTCAACTAAGATGTTCAAATATCAGGAGTGAAAATAAATAAATCAATAAAGCAGCGTTAGCCACTGTCATGTTACAGAGTTCTTGCAGAAGCTACAGACTGGTGCTAAATCTAAAAACCTATGAAAATTATAAAAAGGAAAGATCCACCACTTCAGCCATCCACCATTTAGTGCAAATACAGGTTGCAATTACAAAATCAATATTTGCATATTAGCCTACCTGCACTAAAATGATTTTTCTGGCAGGTGGAAGGGTTTAATCAGAATGGAAAAGCACACAATTGATATTGGAATGCTTGCCAAATAAAAAACTTAGTATGACAAACCAAAAGATAAAGAATTTCCATCGCTACTGCATTTATTCCCAAAAGTCCCCCATTTGTTTCCACAACAATGCTCTTCACTTATGCGCTAAAAAAAAAAAAAAGAATTTAACCAAATCTGTACCAATAAATCCAATTTCAAATACTCTCTATTTCCTAGCAAAACTGCAAGACTTTACAACTGAGAACTGATGAATGAGTCTACTGTATTATATACAGAGCTTGTGGCTTTCAGCAATATTTAGTTTGGAAAGGCATAGCCTGGATTCACAAATCTGCCCATTTGATCAGCCATATGTTTTAATGGGTTCAACTGCTGCTGCTGCAGCAGCATTTGCTATGGCTGCTGTTGCTGCTGCAGCTGCAGCATTTGCTGCTGGTGTTGCATTTGCTGTGGCAGCTGCTGCAGCAGCAGTTGCTGTGGCTGTATTTGCTGTAGCTGCTGCTGCTGCGTTTGCTGTGGCGGCTGCTGCTGCTGTATTTCACCACCCTGAGGAGGAAACCAGTTGTGATCCATAGGCGGCGGTACCAGGTTGCTTTCCACAATGGTTATATCATGGATGCTTGCTCTTTTCCTCTCTTTTTTCTTTGAATTCAACCGAAGGAAATAGTTCTGGGCATGGCTTGCCACTTGAGATGGTGTTTTCGTCACAACGCTATGTCTTGAAATGGTTCTCCAATATCCCTTGCCATATTTTCTCAGTCCAATGAGAAATAGCCTGTTACAAAAAGATATAGGAGATAAGCAATTAGAATTCTAAAAAAGACAATGCAAGATAAAATAAACTAGCATCAACTGCAGGCTTCAACTCAAGTGGGAGGGAGGAATGAGGAAGATACCGTAAGTCTGATTCTCAAACAATCATAAGGAAACATCCAGAATGTTATGCCTTCATTCGTGTTCCAAATGAATATATATGCATCCTCCCTCCAAATAATAAATATATATTAT
>JANHAO010000951.1:0-35999 GCA_026873985.1 Saraca asoca
TGCTTAGTGTTTGTGTATGTGCAAGATATCAAACTAATCCTAAAGAATCACATCTATTAGCACTCAAAAGAATTTTTAGATATCTAGTAGGAACTAAAAATCTAGGACTTTAGTATACTAAGTCAGATAGTTGCAATTTATTAGGATATTCTGATGCTGATTATGTAGGAAGTAAAACAAATAGAAAAAGCACTAATGGCACTTGTCAATTTATTGGACATTCATTAGTTTCATGGTCTTGCAAAAAGCAAAACTATGATGCATTATCTACTACTGAAGCAGAATATATAGCAGTTGGAAGTTGTTGTGCCTAGATTTTATGGATGAAATAATAGCTTTCAGACTATAGATTAAAGTTTTAAAAAATTCCAATACTTTGTGACAACACAAGTGCCATAAATATAACCAAAAATCCTGTTATGCACTCTAGGACTAAGCACATCCAAATTAGACACCACTTTTTGAGAGATCACATTTAAAAAGGAGATATTTCAACAGATTTTGTTCAAACAGACTTTCAATTAGTAGATATTTTTACAAAACCTTTAGATGAAAAGAGACTTATATTCATTAAGAGAGAAATAGGTATGTTAAATCCTGATGAAATTGAACAAAACTAGACACTTTCAATTGTTCACTACTATATAACTCTTATTTGATTTTCAGATTCTTATTTGATTTGTTATATTTGTTATTTCAATGCAAAATCTAACTTAAGCATCAAAGCTTCTTAAGTTTGTTTTGCAGGCATATGAATTTAAAGATTAAGGTACAAGTCTACATAGTTTATTCATATATAAAAACTGATCTTTGCACATTAAATTGAATTTAGCATTGATTTACTTCTTTTTGGTGTACATAAATCGGTTATTACATCGATTTCTAGTTCAAAAATTTAACATTCTTATCGATTTTATAATCATTTTATCTGAAGCAATCGATTACATAATTGATGCAACAACAATAATATTCATAAATTTAGGGGGAGCAATGACTTTTAATTTTTTTTCCTGCTTCCCATGTTTTGTTATTTTTGATGTTTCAAAAGGGGGAGAAAAAGCATAAAGCTTCATTTTAGATGATTTCCTCCCTCAAAATATTTTTATTTTGAACATTATCTAAAATTGTTTGTTAACATCAAAAAGGGGAAGATTGTTAGCCTAGATTACTCTAGCTACATATTTTCCTTGGTTTTAATGTTAAAAAACAATTTTATCTAATAATATGCTTCAGTGTTTTTTATTTATTTTGCAAGTTCAAAAAGAAATTTGATTCAAGATTCAAGATATCCAAGATTAGTTTTTAGGATTTGTTTTTCAATAGGATCTTTTGTAAATAATTTCAAATGATATTTGATCCAAATATTTTTAACTAAACAATGTGTTAGAAAAATTACTTGAAGAAATCAAAATTTTATAAAATTGGTTTTTACATCATGAATGGATTTACACATCGATGTATGGAAGAACTTATGAAAAATTCTTATAATAATCGAAGTTGCAATCGATGCCTGAAATACAGATTTGAAAAATTATTTTATTGAAGGTTAGGAAAAATGGCTACTTTGATATTGTAATCAATGCAGAGACTGTGAACAATAGACTATACTTCAATTACCACACCCATTAATTAGTTGTAACCACCTGTAATTGATGCGACAATCGATTCAACAATTAAAAGTTAATTATTCTGTTACAGATGGTTATAGCAGTTATTCAAGCCTAACCACCTTCCCTGTTTAAACGATCTTTCATAATTTTTCTTCACAATTTAGTGTGAAATCATTTAAGAAAAAGCTAAACATGATTTTCTCTCTATCTCATCAAACTTCTGAGATTTCTTAAGAGTTTTGGATCAAAGATCAATTAAATTTATCTTAGATAGTTTGAGATTTTCATCTCAAACACTGGTATTGCATTTCTTATTCCGTTCTTATTTCTATTCCTTTATTTTTAAGATTTCTAGGGATTTAGAAATCTTGTATAGGTTAGCAAGAACCTGTTAATCTTGTGTTTTTGTTTAGGTTTAGAAGAACCTATTCTAATTCTTCTAGGTTAGTAAGAAGCCTATCAAATTCTTGTGTATTTATTGTAAAACTGGCATTTTAGGAGCCTAGTAAATCCTGATAGTTTTTATTTTAATTCAAGAGGTCTTTTGGTTGAGAAAGATCAAGTGGAGTAAACTTAAATTGTGATTTCAATTCAAGTTAAACCACTTTAAAAACTTGTGTCTTCAACTTTTCTTTCTTCATTTACATTTTAATTGCTCTTGTTGTTAATCTTTAATCTTTGCCAGCTTCACGCTTACTAGTTATTAATTTTCTACATATCTCATTAGAAAAAGCATTAATATTTGATAAAGGTGTATACAAATTCCCCAATGGGAAAAGGGCAAGATCCATTTATTTTCCATAATTTAATTTTTACTAGGACCATCAAAGCAAAAAGTTAATTAATTAATAATGGTCACATCAAAAAGCTAAATGTTCAACTATGATTGATAATGATGGCTTGACATGGTTGTTAATGGCAATGAGAGATTAATTGTAGTATAGACAAAATCTTCTTTTTTATGTAATTTAAACATTCTTATGTCTTAGAAATGTAAGATACATATATTCTCCTAAGGAGAATAATTTGAGAAAATGGGGTTAAAATTATTCCTAGATAAAATTTCTCAATTGAGAATTAAATATAAAAATGTTGGACTTCTTTGAAACATTATCGGATATGTAAAAATGATCTTGAAACCCAAATGCCTTATAAACTCTAAATTATAACATTCACATGCCTTCTTTTGTTGTAAAAATGATAATAATGCTTTGTTTGGAATCAATTTATCTAGAATTGAATTCATTTAATTTCAATAGAAATAATTTTAATTCATTTATGTTAACAGTAGATTTTGGTTTTAGGCCAAACTTCAGCCAACAGGGGATTCTTTTAATATCTCAAACTATAATCTGGTTCTAAGGCAGTAAATGAATGCAGAAAATAAGAAGAAGAGGAAAAGCAACAAAAAACATAGAGCTTTTAACATGGTTCGGCCAAATTCGGATAGAACCGGACCCTATGTCCATGGTAATGTATTGGTCTGAAAGTATTTTTACAGAGTTTCAGTATAATGGCATTAGTCTCATTTAACATTCATCTCCTTCCTTCTACTTATAGAGGAGAGGAGGTTACAAATGTAATTTCACAGGCAGTAAATCTATTACATTAAAGATTTAATGTGCAAAACAGGATGGATAGACTAAAATCCCATAAGTCAGCTTCTGTAAATTGCCTTCTACATGTGGGCCTCGAGTGTCTGCCAAGTAGTTCATATGCTGGTTTCTTGTTTAACAAGATCGCAACCCAAATCCTTCAGTCTGGGGGAGCTGCTGTCTTCTGAAGTAGTGAGGTCGAGCTTGTTCTTGTTGGGGTGAGTTCAAGTAGAGGAGGTCACTAGCGGTGTGAGCTGAGATTTAGCACTCTGAGCATCCTGTGAGCTAAATTCTTGCCACGCTCGGGCCACTGGCCAGCCCATTAAGGGTGTTCCAAATTTCACATATAACATAAGCCCCAAACTCTCAACTTGTCTTGCGGGCTGGGATTTAAAGCTTTTTTGAAGGTCATTCACTTCGCAGAATTTAGCTCAGTCAAAGTCTTCATCGAATATCTCATTTGGTCTATTCTAGGCCATACTTTCCGTAGTATATGCCTCACGATCATTGGTGAGTTAGCCTTCGTTCTTTTCCAAGGCAATAAATGAAAGTGGTTAGGAGATTTACCTAGACCCTTCAGTAAAATCAGGCTCAGCTCTATTTAAGGAAGAAAAAGTCTCTCTTTGCTTCTTCACCAAACAAACCATGACTATCCTAGATAAACCTCCTTTACTTCTGGCATTATGTCTTTTCATCGTGGTGTGTATGGCCTACTGCAAAAGAAGCTCAAAAGACTTAACTTCTCTGGTGTTGATAGTGAAATTTGGTTCATACGGAGGACCCAAACTTCAGTTAACGAGAAGGAGTTCAGGGATCAAATACTGCTTCCAAAGTATAGAAGAGGATGGACCGAGAGGAAGAAGGGATGGCGAGACAGCAAGTTTAATGTGGTTCGGCTAAATCCGAGAGGCACCGGACCCTACGTCCACGACAGAGATTTTATTAATGTAAGAGTTGTTTATAGAGTTTTTGGCCTCTCATCTCTTCTAATAAGGAAATCCTATTTATAGAGGGAGGAGAAGTTACATGCATTAATTATAAGCAACAGTTGTGTTACATCAAGCTATAAATGAGAAAAGACAGTAAAAAGACTACAAACTAGTTGTTGCTGAATGTAGGCTGCGGGGTAGGCCCTCTAGGTCAGCTGTAGACTTGTTGTCTATCTACGTCCATTGCTTGGTACGGCTATGCCAAGCAAGGTGCTGAGTGTCCCGAGTAGGAATTCCCGGCTCGGGGGCATCATGGGGACCTGTTGTAGTGAGCTTGGTGCTGCTGAAGCGAGGTAATGGGCTCAATCAGGGTGATCGGCAGTTTGACGAGCTGGTCTTATGATCTTCTAGCTGGGTCACTGCATCACTGCCTTGTGAGGTGAGGGTCGCTTCGGGGATGACCTCATTGCATCACTGCTTCGCAGCCTCACTGCCTTGCAAGGTGAGGCTTGCTTCGTAGGATGATGCCAGGACAACTTCACTATGCCGCTTTTTGATGGGCGAACAAAGCTCGCTGAGTGCCTTTGGCGCGCCCTAGGCTAGGAGCTCTCGAAGCCATTTTTTGCATATAACATCTAGTAACATGGAGGGATCTCATATAGATATTAGATTATGTCCTCTCAGCTTCGTTGTGAGGTTTTTGCCCTACTGGCCAGGCTCCTAGTGCTTCCTGAGTTACTCTTTTGTGAATCATAAGAGAAGCTGCTAGCCGGGAAAGTAAGGAGCAGCTATGCTCGTTCCCTCTCCAGTTGACAAGAGTCATATTGATGAAGAGCTTACTATTGAGGGAGGCACTAGAAGAAAAAATTTGAGGACTTAGGCAAGCTTGTGAGCTCTAGTCAGCAAGGGTTCACCTCTTGGTGGCCATCCCTCTGATTGGTGGGAGCTTTCACCTTGTACGGCAATCTTTCTTCCATAAGAAACTAGCTATAGCCATCCTTTGACTTGTATCTTGGCTTTTTCTAATTTGCATTATGAGTTTTCTAATGTAATTTTACCTCATTAAGGCTTTTTAATGAATAAAATCTTCTTTGTGACTTTTGTGTGCTGTTCTCATCTTTCTGCATCCCGCAATAATGCAAACTTTTGTGGTCTATGATGAAATGCTCAAATAGCCAATCAGTCAAACTTCTTAATAGGCAACGATGATAAGCAAAACATCTTGCAAATAAATGTTATATAATCAAATCGCATAAGAACTATATCCAACAGAAAGTTGCATGAGAGCTGCGAACATTTGATCACAAGAGAGCTGCGAGCATTTAGTCGCATGAGAGTTATGAACATTTGGTTGCAAAAGAGCTGTGAGCATTTGGTTGCATGAAAGCTACAAACATAGCAGTCTTGTTGCCTTAGGCAAATAATTAGGTCAATTTTTATGCTTTAGCGAGCACACAGCTACGCTCACATTGAGTGTTTAAGAGCACCTTGGCGCCTTAGCGAGCATGTACCTACACTAGCACTGTGAGTATGGCTTTAGCATCTGCATGCCTCAGCGAGCACACAGTTGCGATGACAATGTGAGTATGTTTTCAGTGTCTTCAAGCCTCAGCAAGCACGCAACTGTACTAGCAATATGTGTATGTTTTTAGCATCTCCATGCCTCAACAAGCACGTAGCTGCACTAGCAATGTGAGTATGTTTTTAGCATCTCCACACCTCAGTGAGCATGTAGCTACGCTGGCATTGTGAGTATGTTTTTAGCATCTCCATGCCTCAGCAATCACGCAGCTATGCTGGCAATGTGAGCATGCTTTTAGCATCTCCATGCCTCAATGAACACGCAGCTGCATTGGCAATGTGAGTATGTTTTTAGTATCTCCACGCCTCAGCGAGCATGTAGTCGTGCTGGCAATTTTCATCAATTCATCTTCAGAATGAGCTCCGGAGGGCCTCAGCTTAGGAAGCTAGCAATTTTGTCAATTCATCTTTAGAATGAGCTCTAGGCTGCCTTAGCTTAGGAAGTTAACAATTTCATCAATTCATCTCCGGAATGAGCTCCGAGAGGCCTCAGCATAGGAAGCTGCCAACTTCGTTAATTCATCTCTGAAATGAGCTCTGGGGGGCCTTAACCGAATTAGAAGCCACGATTAGTACAAAGTCACTCTAGAGATTTAAAAGAGTTAACCACATGTGAGCTGTAGGAATTGCAAGCATTTGATAGTGAGGAAGAGATCAAAGAAAGATGAAGACAATAACACCAAGCCAACCGGCAAACACCTTTAAATAGGGACAAAGGAAAGTATTTACATTAACTCTTGAATTTAAGATATATTGTCAATGTATAATTCAAATAGAGCCCCCCAATTCGTGGTTAGCATCTTGCTGGGGATGTTGAAAACACTGCCCCGCAGGCCATACAACATATTCTCTTAGATGGCCCCTTCTAATCAGGTCTTCAATTGCATCCCTGAGCTCTTGACAATTTGAGGTCTTATGTCTGACCTCATTGTGATAGGCACAAAACTCGTCTCTATTTCTTTGCCTGAATGGGATCTTCAAAGGTCTAGGCCTTTTGAAGTCTTCCCTATCCCTTTCTACCATATAAATCCTATCTTGAGAGTTGATAGGATGCTGTATTGCTCTTGGAGATTTGAATCCTGGGGCCGCTCACCTCTGGGCCCTTTGGACCTTTTCACAGTCTGCTCAGTAGAGTGATCATCTTGGTCCACATTACCTCTCTTTTTGTTGTGAGAGGAGCCAGCTTTCTCATCCTTTCTATCAGACTTTCTCAAGCCAAAAGTCTCTTCCCATTTAACCTGCTTAGTAGCTCACTCATAAAACTCGATAAGATCCTTTACTGGGGACTCATACAAACTTTCGTATAGCTTTCCATCTTTGCGGAGTCCCACGAAGATCGTTGCCAGCATGGTTTGTTTAGATGGATTCTCCACTAAGTTGGTTTCTAGCCTGAACTTGGCAATATAGTCCTTCAGTGACTTATGCTTACACTGAAAGATCATGCCAAGATGGCAGGGGGCACAAGCTATCTCTTCAGTGCTCGATACTGGCTGATGAACTTCTGTTGGCAATCTTCCCAGCTACAAATCGAGCGAGCTGGGAGGCTTCTGAACTAAGCTCAAGGTACACCTCCCAGTGTGGCCGAGAAAACTCAACATTTGACCAGAGGATCGGCCATTTGCAAGTCCATCTGAACATTGAATATGTCCAGATGATCGTATGGATCAGAGTCCCCATTATACAACGGAATCACGAGAACCTTGAGCTTAGGGGGAAGGGTCTAAGTCTTGATTTCCTCATAGAGTGGCAACCTTTCTTCGTAGCAAGCTTGATCATTTGGAGCTCAAAGGTGTTCCTTCAGTCGAATCATTTTTTGAAATAACTCTTCAACCATCGGGTCTCGCGTCCTAAATTATTGGCTAGAAGATTGCTGGATTCGTTAATCCTAGTGGTCGCAGGAGCTACGACCTAGAGTTTGCTCTTGTGAGTAGCGAGCTGGAGAATTTTCCTGATTGACGTTGCCTGAATGTCTAACTTACTGTTGCTGGTGAACATTCATGAGCACTGCGGCTTCAACCTATTTGCACACCTTACACTAGCATTGTGAGTACTCTAGTCAACTCTCTCATCATATTTTCTAGTTTTTCCTGGTGTTGGAGCCAAATCTACACTCCATTGGTGCCATTGGTAATGGAAGCTGGCTGAACAGAACTGGCTGGTGGCAAGCCAGTGGCAACGCTGATGACGAGAGCAGTGGAGGAGTCTATCATCAACACATGACCTTCTGGAGGATTAAGTAGTGCGTTTGAAGCTCTAGTGGCTCTTCCCTTGGCCATTATAGTAGAAAACAAACTAGAGAATAGATGAAATCCCCACAGATGGTACCAAAATGTTGACAGTGGATTTTGGTTCTAGGCCAAACTCCAGCCAATGGGGGATTCTTTTGATATCTCAAACTGTAATCTGGTTCTAAGGTAGTAAATGAATGCAGAAAATGAGAAGAAGAGGAAGAGAAGTAGAAAACATAGAGCTTTTAATGTAGTTTGGCCAAATCCGGATAGAACCAGACCCTACGTTCATGTATTAGTCTGAAAGTATTTTTACAGAGTTTCAGTATAATGGCATCAGTCTCTTTTAATGTTCATCTCCTTCCTTCTATTTATAGAGGAGAGGAGGTTACAAATGTAATTTCACATGTAGTAAATCTATTACATCAAATATTTAATGTGCAAGACAGGATGAACAGACTAAAATCCTGTAAGTTAGCTTCTGCAGATTACCTTCTGCAGTTAGGCCCCGTGTGTCTACTAGGCAGTTCATATGTTGGTTTCTTATTTAATGAGCTCCTAGGTTGTTGGTCATACATCGCAACCCAGATCTTTCGGTCTGCGGGAGCTGATGTCTTTTGAAGTAGTAAGGTTGAGCTCGTTCTTGCTAGGGTGAGCTCAAGTAGAGGAGGTTGCTAGTGGCACGAGTTGAGATTTAGTGCTCCGAGCATCCTGTGAGCTGAATTCTTACCGCACTCGATCCACTTGCCAGCCCATTAAGGGTGCTCCGAATTTCGCATATAACAATTTACAAGTGAATTCTTTTGTTTAAAATATATTTAAAAATACATAGAATTCAATTAAAGAAGTAGATTTGATGGTATCATGGTAAATGTAATGTAAGAATAAGATAAAAAATTTTATGTATCTTGTTCTTTAGGCCAAATGAAATGAGTTCTAATGAATCCTTGATAAATTTAATGGATTTCATAATGACACAAATGCAATTAAAATAGGAATTATAAAATGAAATGAAATCTCTTTTTACTTAAATCCATACATCATTTAAAAAATAAATTCATTTGAAAATGAAATTGTTATGGGCAAAATTTGGTCTCATATAGTAGAAAAGCAAAAGCCCAATAGAGACTGAGAACTAGTTAAAGATAGGTCAGCTCGCTAAGATTGCACCACCTCGCTAGCTGCGAGGTTGGGATGCAAGTGAAGCCCGAAGACCAGAGAAACAGCTCACTAGAGCTCACCTCGCTGAAAGAAAGCCAGTAGCGACCTCGAGCCAGGTATCTCGGCTCACAAGATAGGCACATTGCCTAACCAAAGGTCTCTAATCTAGTAGACAAGAGGGGCCCACCCGTAGAAAGCCATCTACAATAGCCAATTTGTAGAAGATTAAATTGTCTTGTACACTTCATGTTTGATGTAACTTATTTACTGCATAGAAAATTACATTTGTAACCTTTTAACTTCTATAAATGGTAGGAAAAGGACCCTCGTAGGACATGCTAAATTTACTATACTGAAACTCTATAGAATTCACTTCAGATTAATAAAAGCTACTGCGGACGTAGGCACCAGTATTGCCTAGTTTTAGCCAAACCACATTAAAAACACTACTTTTCATTACTCTTCTTCCTCTACCATCTTCATCATCTTCTTCATTTCCTATTTCATTCATCGAAGACCAGTTTAGGGATAAAAGAACTACACTCGTTGATTGGAGTTTGGCCCAGAACCAAATTTTACAGTCAACAGAAATAAAATCTTGTTTTTATCTCTTCCAAACAATGGCAAAAGTTTTTATATAATATATGTTTTAAGCCAAATGAAATGAACTATAGTGAAATCATTGATAAATTTAAAGGATTTCATAATGGTAAAAATGTAATTCAAACAAAAATTCTAAATGAAATGAGATCTATTTTTTTGGTGAAAGAGGAAATATACTATTAATTTATAATAAATCTGGGCATAGATGCCCTATAATAATCCAAGTATAGAACCAAATCCACCCCAATAGTAGGGTTTTCAAAGATAACAAAGTCATTGCATAATGAAATAACAAATTTAGCAAGATAATTCACTACACCATTGGCTTCATGATAAACATGGTTAAGAGTAGGATTCCCTAATTCTCTTGGTAGTCTTCTACAATCTTCCACTAGAACTTCTGCATAAATGGAGCTAGCTATTAAAGTAAAGTTAATAGCATGAAAAGTAGACATAGCATTAATTTCAATGACAAGAGAGTAAATTCCTAATCAAAGCTAGGTCAGCTTATCTATCAAGCCATGGAATTCTGCTATAAAATTGGAAGTTACTCCCAAGCCACTATTACAACCCATAATCCAGTCTTTGAGATAATTTCAAATAACCATTGTACTTATTATTTTATCAGGGTTCCCTTAGTATTCAATTTGTACTAGCCATTAAAAGGGGTCTAGTTGTTATCAACTAGAAGTTTCTTGGTGGTATTTACCTTGTTGCCCAAGATAACACAATATTACATTGCTCTGGTCAAAGATAGCTTTGTAACATTTTACATGATATTCTTTTCATCAAATAATATTTTGTTCCTATTGATCCAAAGGTTCCAAATGGCATAAGCAAAAAATGTAGCTTATAGGAGATTAAAACTTGGCAAAGTATCAAAGCAAGTGCAATTTGTTTTAATCTAGGGGGAAAATTCAGAATTAGAACTAGCGAAGCACCATTGAGAGTTAGGAAAAGCATCCATAGAGACTTAGTTAATGGGCAATCTCAAAGAATGTGTGAAATTGTTTTAACTCTATGTGACAGAACACAGTTAGGGTCCACGAGCATACACCTTTAGATGAGTAGTCCTCCAGTAGGGACCTTTTTTCTTTTTTCTTTTTTTTTTTTTGAAAATATAGTCAAATGAAAATTTGGATTTTGGGGTCATTTGGAATTTTCTAAACCCAATTAAAATTATCCCCACTGATTTTCTTATTTCATGTAAGGTGGAGGTAAGTACTCTTGATGGTGCATCTCCCATTCTAGGAGAAATTCCAAACAAGTTTGTCCTTCCTATGATTAATGTTAAAGTGGATTTTATATATTTTCTCCTTAGGGTTCTATTCTAGTTCTATGGATTAAAAGGCAAATTAAAAGTACCATTCCTACACATAACCTTAACTTTGAGGTCTACCTCATTTGGAGTTAAAGGTCACCTATAACTATCTATGAAAAGACCCAACCTAACTCAATTATCCATCCAGATTGAGATCTTCTAGCCATCCCTTATAATCCATTCTTTTATCAGATTTAAAATGCTCTCTAGAGATCTGCAAATGTGTGAGCAATGGAATCTACCTTTATTGCTTCTAATAAGATGTACTTGTCTCTTAACAGTTCATCCACAAAGATTCCCCATCCATAATAAAGTCTCAGGCTCACTTGCCCAAAAGAGCCATATTGGTGAGATAAGAATGCTTAATGTCTAAATTCCCATCCATTAGGTTTACAAACTTCACCCCTAACTAACAAGGGACATCTAGGAGTTGTTATCATTTCATCCCCAAAGGAATGTCATAGTGGCTTGGTCAATTTTGTGCAAAATACACATAAGTATCTTAGAAAATGTCATTTGGCATAGGGGAATAGCCAAAACTACATAATTTACAATGGTCACCCTTTCAATTATTGAAAGGAATTGAGATTGCCAACTTTTAATCCTTTTCTTAACTTTGTCAACTAGCAATTGGAAGTCATTAGCCTTATACACACTTTTAACCATATACTTAACATATTTACCTAGGTTCTCAAAATGGCAAATGCCTAGTATGTCACTGACTTGATCTCTGGCCTTATCCAGAGTGTTTTTGGAGAAATAAACTCTAAATTTGGCTAGATTGACCTTCAACCTAGACTCTAGTTCAAAATCTTTAAAAACCCTAGCAATAGCTTTACCATTACCCCCATCAACTGTGGCAAATAGGATTATGTCATTAGCATAAGAGAGATGTGAGAAGCTAAGGCCATTCCTACTAGCCCTAATTGGCCTCAATTTTTCCCTAGCATACTCTCGTTGATAAGAACATGGAGGTATTTTAGGTAAAGTATAAATAGGTAAGGAGATAGTTGGTCCCCTTGTCTTAGACCTTAGGAAGGTTGGGTAGTTTCAAGTTGTCCACCATTAACCACTATATTATAAGTCACACCAATAACACAACTTAACACAAGCTTAACCCATATCTTTAGAAACTTAAAGAAATGTAGGACCTTTCTAATGAAATCCCATTCAAAGGAATCATAAGCATTCTCAAGATTAAGCTTTATGGACCCTTTTTTAACTTGGGACCTATAAATCAAATGAAAGATTTCTCTAAGGATGATGATATTTTCTCTAGCTTTCTTACCCAAGATGAAAACAGCTAGAGGGGAAACAAGCTTATCGAGGTAAGGTCTAATCCAGTTTACTAAAATTTTGGTGATCATTTTAACAATGGAGCTACATAGGTTGATACAGCTAAAGCTATTCGAAGGTTCTTTTGGTTTTCCGTTTAGGAATGAGGGTAATAAAGGTTTTCCCCAACTAACCTAGGACAACCTTATGAGTAAAGGTGGGCTTTACACAAGAGACTAAGGAGTAATTGACATTTCCCTAGAAACGTTAAAGGAAGCCCAGATGGCCTCTATTTGGGCCAAGGACTTTATTTAGTTTCATAGACCTCAAAGCCAAGCAAATTCCTTAGGAACTAGATAAAACAATTAGGGAGTTACCATGATCAATAGAGACCTTAGCCTTCCATCCCCATACAACCCAATAATCCCACATGGCCGACTCTTTGGAACTACTAAACCTCAGACAAAAGAACTCTCTAAGCAGGTTCCTAACCTCACTCATATTTTCAATCCATTTCTAGGTCTCATTTTTTAGCCAATAAATTATGTTTTACCCTTGCAAACAATTGTGGATAAATGATAAGTTCTAGTATTCCTGTCATCATCATATAGATTGAATCCATACAAGATTTAAGAGCCTATATTTTCTCTCTTATCTTAAAGTTTCCCTAAATTCATATTGGATCATACCTTCCAGCCTAAGTAAGTTTTCACTAAGAGCATGACATAGTTCTTCCTAAACCCCTCTTATTTTTGCCAAGAGTATTTTTCCTTTTAAAAATATTTTTATCTCATTATGAAGCTTTATTTATAAAGATAATTATGGCTTGCTCCATAATCCTCGAATCAATCCAAGATCAAGAAATAATTTTGACTAGATCTAGATGAGAAAGTTAATAGGTTTCGAATCAAAAAGGCTTAGGGAGAGAAAGATCTTTTGTTAGCCAGAGCTAAACTGTAACATGGGAATCGTCAGACATAAGCCAAAAGTGATTAGTAACAGTGGTTTTAGAGAAAGTCAAATTGCATTTAGTGTTAACACCAACTATATCAAAGCATTCAAGGATTAAATTTGGGCAAGGTCTAAGATTAGTCCAAGTGTAAATAGGGCCAAAAAACTAAAATTTAAGTAATTACAAGAATCTATGCAGTCATTAAACAAATTCATATGATGAATATTAACAGGGGCACCACCAAATTTCTCAATGCTACAAGAGATCTCATTAAAATCACCTAAGGCTATCCAAGACATATCATCTAAAAATGCAATAGTTTTCAAATTATTCCAAAGAATTTTTCTTAAGTTGAGCTTGAGAGTAGTATAAATACCACTAAAAAGCTAGCGTTGAACATTTGGATTAACCTTCACAATCACGTGGATCTTCTGGATAGTTTGATTTATCACTTGCACCTTAACTTTTTCTTTATGCTAGAGTAGCCAGACGCCCCTAGAAAAACCATAAGTATTGGTCACCATATATCTAGTGAAGGGAAGTTAGGAAGCAATGGCTTCAACTCTCAGTCCATGCAATCTAGTTTTCGCTAGAATCAGCACAACAATGTCTTACTTCATAACAAACTCAACCACTAGCTGCTTGATATTAGGGTAAAGGACCCTTCTGACATTTCACACATCGATACCATAAGGTTCATTGCCCATATTCACTTGTCGAAGGCTAGAAAATTCATTAAAGACTTGTTCCATAGAGATAGCAGTAAAGGAGAGAGAAACCCTAGTTCTCCCATATAGCATCCGGGTCTTCACCCATTTGCTAATTAAGTTGCATCATGCTTCTAAGATGCCAATTGGTAGGTTCACATATGATTTCCTCACTAAGATGTTCATCTTGGTGATTCTGGTTCAAGAAGTCATAATTTGGAGTTGCATCATCTTGGGCCAAGCCGTTGCAGCACTTTTATGAAATGGATCTAAGGATCGTAAAATGCAAGGCTCCTTTCCTTACACTAGCATCCATAGAAGAACTCCTAGAACATTCTATTTTGTGTTGTTATCCTTGTGGATTATTTAGGGTGGGGATCATTTTCACTTATTTCACCTCATCAATGGGAAACTAACCAATAAATGGGGTTACTTCTTGAAGGTCATCAAATTCTTCCATCATTCCTCCAATTCGGAGTTAAATGTCCCTTATACATATGTCGAGACTAGCGAAATGTTCCTGATGCTCTTTCTTTTCCTCAACTGCCATTTGTATTGGGATTTTCTCATTAGGCCTAGAGTTCTCTTTGCCTTTACCCTTCCAATTTGACCTTTAGTTGAGAAGTTTGATATTGTAAAAGATGGGGCCTAAAGCTTGTCAAGGATTCTTATGCCTGGATTTCTCCTGGGATTTTGGTGGTGTTTACTAAAATCTAAGGACCATGTGTATCTTCTGACAAATTAAACAAAGGTTGAGCATTGAGCAACTCATCAACCTACACCCCTATCTTATCTCCCTTAGTTGTCATGGCTAGTTTGCCTTCTTGTTTTGCCACTACAGATTTCACCAAATGGGCAAAAAGGCAGGAATTCTTCTAGTGACCCACCTTGCCATAGTTGAAGCAAACACGACCAAGCCCTTTGTAAATCACCGGCTATTAGAAATTGCCAATGTTGACCACCCTAATCAAAGGCCTATGTAGATCAATTTGAACACACTCTTATATACCTACCTCTATCACCATTATAAGTATGGCTATCCACTTTCAAATCTAGCTTATCATCTCAACCAGTTGAGGGAAAAAAATGGTTGTAAAGTTCCACTAGCAATTATGGGAAATGTATCCAAACTGCTAGGGCTAAAGTATTAGCTGTAGAAGCTCAAAAGAAAGGTTCCCAATGTGTAAGAGCAATGAAATACTCATACAAAAATTAGGGACCATCTCGGAAGACCTTGTCATAATTTGATTACAACTAAAACATGAAAAATCAATTGCTAACATTTATCACCATGAGCTTACCATCAGTTGCCACATCAAATTGGACTTATAGATCATATAACTCAGGTTGACATTCTTACCAAAAACATTCCCAATAAGGGTTTGATTCCATAGAGTATACAACTTGCTTTTCAAAGTCTACGGCAATAAGACGGAGATGACACCTATTATGGGTATATTCTAGTACTACGCAAAATGGGCTGGCAAAGACCCAGTCGCAATAAATCAAAATGAGAAAAGAGCTCAGACTACTTAAGAGCCAAGATCACTCAAAAGCATTAGATTACTAGCTATAAGAGCACGGAGCAAGGTAGAAGCCCTAGCTCGCTAAGGGACAAGTCCCCAACTCACATAGCCAACAATTCATCCTGTGCAAGCTCGCATCTCCAAAAGCGAGCTCATGAGCTCGATCTCATTGACTGAAAGCCAGCAGCAACCCCAAACCCAGAGTCCTAGTTCACGAGACACAATATCTCACCCAGTTAAGGGCTTACCAAGGGTAAACTGAAGTAATCACCCTTTCAGACCAAGTTCGTGGGGCCAGTCTACAAGAAGCAGCTAATATGGGCCTACCCACAGAAAACAATCTACAAAAGTTGGCCAACAGTCTATAGAAGCCATACTTGTCACTTATATTTATTACTTCATGTAATAGAAATACAACTTATGTAATTACATTTGTAACCTTCCACCCTCTATAAATAGGAGGGGGAGCTCATTGTAAAAAGAGGCCTGAAAAACACATACTGAAACTCTGTAGAAATTTTACCATAATAATAAAATGATACCATGGACGTAGGGATCGATGCTGCATGATTTTAGCCGAACAATATTAAAAATCCCTATGTGCTTTTTCTGCTCTTCCCTTCTTCTCATCATTCTTCATTTGTACGACCAGATTGCAATTTGAGTCCTCAAGAACTCTTCAGGTTGGCTGGATTTGAACCAAATCAAATTCCACTGTTAACATTTTTGGCGCCAGAAGTTCAAATGCTCTAGTTGTTCAACTGAAAGGTGCTCCTACTGCCAGCATCATTGTCGATACACATCTTGAAACTTACGACCAACCTACTACTGCTCCCAAAACTGATCAGGTGTAGATTGGCCACCAACTCCAACAAATATTAGAGAATATGGTAAGAGAGTTGGCAGATGTGGTTAAAGTGCTAATGCAAGCTCAAACCTTAGGCATGCAAAAATAGGTTGAGATCACTACGCAATTATAGTAGCTATGTGAAAGAGCCCAGAAGGAAAAGTTTACTGGGTAGATGCATCGATGCTCTGACTTAGCTTGCTCCATCAATCAGCAAACAAAATCAGGAGCTCACCAAACACCCGAGAATCACGATAGTCAATGACCTAGGGGCTTGCATCAAGTTGAGAGCTCAAACAGGTCCAGCTAGGGAGACACTTTGGGTCACTTCTCCCACGACCCACAGATAAAAGAATTCTTTGAGAGGCTAAAGTGACTAGAAAAGCACCCTCGAGCTCAAGATGATCAAGCTCATGACGAGGGTAGCTCACCATTCTCCAAAGAAATTGAAGCATAGCCTTTCCCTCACAAACTCAAAGTTCCCATGATTCTGTTGTACAATGGAAACAATGACTTATGCAACCACCTAAATGCATTTAATATCCAGATGGACCTTCAAACAACTGATCCTTTGGTTAAATGTTGCATCTTCCTAACTACATTAGGAGGCATACCTCGAGCATGGTTCAAAAGCCTCCCAGCTTATAGTGTTACTAGCTAGGAAGAGTGCTAGAAAAGATTTATCAATCAGTATCAAGCTTTGAAAAGGCAGCTTGCACCTCCTTGCCATCTCACGATGATCTTTCAGTGTAAGCATAAGTCACTGAAGGATTATATAATCAGGTTTAGGTATGAGGTCAATTCAGTAGAAAATTCCTCAGAGGAAAATATTTTGACAGTTATCTTCGTGGGACTTCGCAAAGATGGAAAGCTATATAAAAGCATGTATAAGTCCCCAATAAGAGATCTAGTTGAATTTTACAAACAAGTGGCCAAACAAATCAAGTGGGATGAAACCTTTGGCATAAAGGAGCCTAAACCAAAGGATGGGACAAACAGCTCCACTCAAAGAAAGAAGAAGAGCGATGACAGCCAAAAGGCTAATGTCAATGTCTAACTCATGAAGAAAGAGAGAACTAAGCGATTCCAGCATCAAGGTTGCCATGAAAGCTAGTGTCTTGTCTAACACTCAAGATAGGATCTTCGCCATAGAAAGAAACAAGGAAGATTTTGGGAAATCCAAACCTTTGAGGGCCCCTAGCAAATTCGAAGACACGAGCAGGTTCTGTGGCTAACACAACGAGATCGGGCATAATACCTCAGAATGTTAGGCACTAAAGGATGTCATAGAGGACCTCATCAAGAGAGGTCACTTACAAGATTATGTGGTTCGACCCTTCGTACAGTAACCTCAGTAGCCCCAGTGGATCATTGATTGTGAATAAGGCCCTTCAATTAGGACCATATTTTGATGCTGTAATGTTGTTCAAAGGCTAATAAAGGCCCTACAAATCATTTTGTTTGCTAATCTTCAATGAAATGTTAATAAGAAGAAAGTTATTTTGTGTTGACAAAATCAAGCTCGAGTTTACTGCCAGCTTTTCAGTTAAGGCACCTTGTGTGTTAAGTTCATTGCCAACTCGTCAGCTGAGGTACAGAGGCACTACAATAAACTCGTTCCAACAAAAGCTATAAACTTGTTGAGGTGCAGAGGTGCTAAAAATAAACCCTTTTCCTACATGAGCAACAAGATTGCTAGTCAAGCCATTCATATCCTACCTGAGCAACAAGATTGCTATGGAATTGAGCAACAAGGTTGCTGTTTCACTGAGAAATGAGATTGCTATGGGTCTGAGCAACGGGATTGCTGTTTCGCTAAGCAATGAGACTACTGTGGATCTGAGCAATGAGATTGCTATTCCATTGAGCAACAAGATTACTGCGATACTAAGCAACGGGATTGCTGTTCCACTAAGCAACGAGATTGCTATGAGACTGAGCAATGAGATTATAGTTCCACTGAGCAACAAGATTGGTGGCAAAGTTAAACTCATACTACCCATTGAGCAACAAGATTGCCATGGTGGGGCTTGCAAAGCACAACTCACATGCAACTTAATGCTCTAGCTCTTATGTGACCTATTGCTTGCAGCTCTCATGTGACCTACTTATACAATACTCATCACTGAGGCATTCTGATACTTAGATTCATTGACAAATATGACCTATTGGTTATTTAAATATCTCATTTTACTATGATTTGTAGGAATTTAGATTATTATCTGTGATATGTAGAATATTCAACACAGTATGCAAGGATCATGAAGAAAGATTTATTCATTAAAAAGCCTTGCTTAAAGAGGAAAAATTTACACCAAAAGATTCAAAATGCAAATTAGAACAAGCCTATGGCTATTACATTCTGGAAATAAGCTTGACTTCTTGGAGATGAACTCCAACCAGTTGGATAGTCGACGAGCATGTTTGCTCCTTAATCTTCTTCTTGTCATCCTTCTAAGCTAAAGGCTCCTTTCTAGCTCATCTATCCCTTCAAGATTGAGAAGTAGGGAACATGGCTAGGAAGGCAAAACTCCACAGCATAACCGTGAGGAAGTAATCTAAGATCTATATAAGATCTTTCAAAATCCTCGAAGAAGGATTGCCCATAAAGACTTCCTATGTGGTAGACCATACACACTTCATTAGAAAGGCACACCATCAGAAATATGGGGGGCTTATCTAAGGCAACCATCAGATCACTAAAGGAAGAAGGAAGAAGGACTTCCCGTACCTTAAATAGACCAGCCTGGTCTCACTGAAGAGTCCAGAAAGAAATCCAACCACTCTTTCATTAAATGCCTTCGAAGAAAATAAAGCTGACATGCCCATGGCTATGAAACATGTATAGTAAGAAGTATGGCCTAGAGCAGATCAAACGATAGGCTAATTGAAAAGACTTTAATTGCATAATAATCCACAAATGAAGCCTTTGCTAGCAAATTACAATTCCCAGCCCATAAAGTGAGCTGAGAGTTGGGGGGCTAATGTTATAGGTATAATCTGGTACTACACAAAATGGGTTCGCAAAGACCCAACTGCAATAAATGAAAATGATAAAAGAGCTTAGAACATTCAAGAGCCAAGATCACTTAAGGCAATTACAAAAGCATGGAGTGAGGCAGAAGCCCCAGCTCACTAAGGGATAAGTCCCTGGCTCACATAGCCAACAATTCATCCTGTGTGCACTCACATCATTGAAAGTGAGCTTGCAAGCTTGATCTTGCTAATCGAAGGCTAGCAGGAACCCAGACTCGGAGTCCTAATTCATGGGACATAACATCTCACCCAACTAAGGGCTTGCTGAGGGTAAACCTAAAGTAGACACCCTCTCAAACCAAATTTGTGGGGCCAGTCTGCAAGAAGCAACCAACACAGGCCCACCCATAGAAAATAATCTACAAAAATCAGCCAGCAGTCTATAGAAGTCGATTTGCAAAAGTCGTACTTGTTACTTATATTTATTACTTAATGTAACAAAAATATAACTTATGTAATTACATTTGTAACCTTCCAGCCTCTATAAATAGGAGGGGGAGCTCATTGGAAAAAGAGGCCTAAAAAAACACATATTAAAACTCTGTAGAAATTTTACCAAAGAAATAAACTGATATTGTGGATATAGGGGCCGGTGCTTCCTAGTTTTAGTCGAACCCTCTGTGCTTTTGTTGTTCTTCCTCCCCTTCTCATCATTCTTCATTTGTATGATCAGATTGTAGTTTGAGTCCTTAGGAACTCTTCAGGTTGGCTAGATTTGTATCGAACCAAATTCCACTGTCAACAACACCCATCTCTAGAATGATATCAGAGCTATCCCTATCCATAAGCTTGTTTTATTCATTATTGTAAAAAAAAAAAAAACATCTTTCATAAGCACCTGGAATAAGGCCCACTAGCTTATCCTTCTAGCTTTTAATCATGTTTTTCCCTTTCTAAGAAGAGTTAGCTAGCGAAGGGGAGGAGAAGCCTTCCACCATGGCCACCTTATTTATCTCCAAAGGATGTTGGTCTAACTTCCTGTTGCTTTGAGAGAGATCATTTGTTCATCTATAAAAAGGGTCATCTTTTGGACTATTGGTCCACTTTTATATCAATATTTAAATGAAATCTTCTTTTACTTAAATGCAAATACAATTTAAAAAGAAATTCATTTCAAAATACAGTGGATCATGTAGTAAGATATAATTAAAAATATAAAAGAAAATGAAAGGTGAATGGCGAATATCATTACTTTTTTTACTATGATTAATGTGAAAAATGATCCAATATCCATTTAGTATAACTCAGATCAAACCCAAGATTGGTACTCAACATCTATAACATCTACTTTTTTTTCATATTGGTGAATTTACCATGTGTTTCTTTTATATACACAGATACACACACTAGTTTTGAGTTTGTGTCAAGCGCATGCAAGTTCTAATTTATTGTAATAAAGAACATTATTTATAAAATTACAAAAATACATAAATTTAAGAAAAAAAAACCAGTTCAAAATACATGAAATATGTAACTCTAGGAATACATCTTGCACATAATGTTCAAGTATATATTTAGGTCAACTTATTATAAAAATTCTAATATGTCAAGATATATCAAAAAAAAAATTATTAGCTACTCATTGCATAAAACAATTGAGTGATGTTAGTTTCATATTTCACAGATAACTTTCACACTCACACCTACACACATCTCCACACCACACACAAATTGGAAGTCCCACAAATTTTGCGTGTGAGTATGGATAGGGAAGTAAATCCTATAGTGTGATTCAATCTAATTATTTATACATATATTTGTTGATAACTTCTTCAAATGTGATCAAATGAAAGATAATCATATAATTTAATTATTTATTCATACATTAATTGATCATATTTTTTTTCACAAGATATAAAGAATGACATTTTAAACCATTTCCTAGTCAATAGCTATAATATTATGGTAGAATATAATTACTTTGGAATTCAAAAAAAATAAAATAAAAAGAAACAATGGAGAATAATTTTTCTCCCATATTCTTATGTTTACTTTGTCACCCATTCCCTTTTAAAAGTAATTGTGGGCTCCTCATTAAATAACATTCATAATATTCATTGCCTATTATTATTAACTAAATTTAGGATAGTAACATAAGAGAGAAAACCAATCTACTTACCACTAAACAATTTTTTAGACATTTAATTAACCCCAAAATTTAAAGTCATATCAAATATATTCATTGTTAAATTTACATCAAATATATTTTATTATTGACTTTTCCATTTGTTACAATACCTTGAATATTCACATATCTCTTATAAATTATAGGCATATAATAGGAATTTCTATACCTTTAGCAATCTCATGCAAGTAAATTTGAAGTTCATATAAATTATCTATTTGTGAAAGCATCTTGAAAACTAAACAAGACAATACTACAAAAAAAAAACACAATATAGATAATTGATGCAATAGGAAAATTTTGTATCATTCTAGATAAAAAGAATGTTTTCAATTTATAAAAATCTCTAATTATTTGAATTATCATTACAAAAGAATTTTCGATTATTATTACACAAAAACCTTGACCATTGCTCTCACTAATCTAGTGAAATTAATCTTTTATTGAGAGATTGAATGAATATCATCCATCATATCAAGGAAGACTACTGTCTTAGTTAAATGGTTGCATACTCCTTCACTAAAAAGTCCCCAAGCAAAAGACTATTGCACTGAATTATTGTATATAAGTACAATAAAAAGGAAAAATAAAGAACTATGATAGGGACAAATATGACTACACAATAAAAAAATTACTTAAGATGAGACTAATAATCTATTGTGTTACTAGAACGTGTTAATGGAGCAATTAAGCAATTTTTTTTTTGTCACAGACAAATCAATAGAAAAATAATAGCTTAAAATTTGCTATTGAGTTTAAAAATGATGACTTCATAAAAAGAAACATGCTTAGCTACCAAATTCATCAAAGAACCATCCCCATGTCGATTTTAAATCCCATAAGACTAAGTGGAAAAGGTATTATCTCAAGTTCACAATTCCTCCTACACCATGCACTTAGGATCCTAAAAAATGTATCATGATTTAAAGAATTTTACAAGTGGAGAGGAATGAAAGCAACATAACAAATTTTGTAGCTAAATGCCTCACTTGCTAGTAGGTGAAGGTAGAACACCAGTGACCAGCAAGATCACATCAATTTGTGGAGGTTCCAAAGTGGAAATGAGAATCCATTACTATGGATTTCCTAACTAGATTACCAAAGATGGCTAAGGGGTATGATTTCATATGGGTGGCTGTAGATTATTTAACAAAAATCACACACTTTTTGTAAATAAAGATAACTTGCACTTTCTCACAATGCACTAAGTTATTCCTTGATAAGATCATTTCCCTACATGGGACCCTGCTTACCATAATCTTTGATAGAAGACCCCAATTCACAGCATGCTTTTAGAAGCCTTTCCAAGGGTCTATAGAGGCCCAGCTACATTTCAACACTACTTTTCAACCCCAAACAATGGACAATCCAAGCATGTAATACAAATCCTTGAAGACATGCTCAAAGCTTGTGTATTGGAGTTTAAAGTAAGATAGGAGAAATATTTGCCTCTAGTAAAGTTTGCAAATAACAACCTCGATCAAGCTAGCATCTAGATGGCCTTGTTTAAGGCCTTATATGGAAAAAGATGCTAGTCTCCCATAAAATGGTTAGAAATGAGTGAAGTCAAGATCATAGGATCAGACCTAGTCCTTGATACCATGGAGAAGGTGAAAGTAATAAGAAAGTAGCTACGAGCATCCCAAGACTGACAGAAGGTGTATGCCAATAAGAGGAGTCAACCATTGGAGTTTTAGGAGGGAGATAAAGTATTCCTAAAGGTCTCCCTAATGAAAGGCATAGTGTGATTTGAAAGATGCAGGAAATTGACCTTGTGATATATCAAACCCTTCACCAAACTTAAAAGAGTTGGTGCAGTAACATAGAAACTCAATCTAGTAGAAGAACTAAGAGTGATCCACCTCGTGTTTCATATATCAATGCTACAAAGGTACATTCTAAATTCCTCACACATTTTAAGTGTGAAACTTCCACAAATCGACTCAACACTTACATAGGAAAAGTGACCAATAGAGATCATAGACTGCTAAATGAGGAAACTAAAAACAAAGGAAATCTCAATGGTTAAGGTTGTATAGGGAAAGCATGGAGCACATGAGGCCACTTTGGGAAGTTGAGGTGCTCACGAGGCGAAAGTATCCTAAGCTATTTCCTCATGGATAGGTACACTAAACCGACTTTTGAGAATTCAAAGACAAATTCTTTTAAAGGGACAAGGATTTGTTACCCTTTTAAAACATAAATGATGGAAAATCTATTTTTTGTCATTTAAAAATTTCCATAACCTCAAAAGAGGGAGGAAATTTAGGTAGTGAGGAAAAGAGCTACTAATTCATTATGCTAGACTTGTGATAAAGAATATTCCATAATGAGAAATATTCTACTAAAATTCCATGCTAGAATGCGTGCAACTTAGAAAAACATATTCCTGATAGTATAGAGTCAAAGAAGAAAGAAAATGGAAGTGTGATAAATAAATAATAAATAAATAAAATATTACTAGGATTATAAAAATAATTTGTTTGATAAAAAAATATGATTTTTTTTATAATTCCAATAATTTTTGGGATGGAGTAGAAAAATTAAATATTAGAAATGTGGAAGACAAGTTTAGGCCATGCTTAGTATATTTTTTCACCTTAATACACTTTTTGGTGCAAAAGAAACCTATAGGGCTTCAAAAAAAAGGGATGGAACAATAAGGGTGGCCTTCTTGGGGTAAGGCCAAAAAAAAAATAGATAATAAACAGGAAAGCTTAACTTGGCGAACCCTAAGAAAGGGTGTTGAATGGGCCCTCTAAGCGAAGTCTATTCTCTCAACTTCTCCCTTTCTCACCATGCATGTTCACACCCTACAAAAGAGAGCCAAAATTCTCCCAAGAACCCCCACTAGCTGAAGCACACACTGACAAAGGACTAGGCACTCTCATTTCCAAGAACAAAGCACCCATTCCTCTTCTAGCTACTATTCTTCACCTAAGGTGAGTACTCTCTTTACAAGCCTACTTTGGTGTCTTTTAACTTACTAACTAAAGTTCAATAGCAATGGCAAAGGGTTTGGTCACTCACCTTATTTTGAAGAATAAAAATCTCATTTTTTGTTCAAATATCTTTAGATGGGGATGTATGGGAATTATTTAAAAATACACTTTTGCACATTTAAAATGGAGGTTAAAAGCTAAAAATCTCACCCTAGTGTTATAAGAAGTGGTTTAGCCACTTAAGGGTTTAAGGGACTCAAATGAAGAAAATTTTATGCATCTTGATAAAATATGTTCAAAATGGTTCATAGAATTAATTTCATGTTGCAAAATTTTACAAAATAGCCCATGCTTGTAAAGAGGTAGGTTCGGGTACCTTTTAGGGAAACAAGGAACAAATCTTGCCTTAGACATTCCCTTGGATGGTTCAGCCACTAAGGGAAAATAATGCCTTCCTCATGGGTTTGATTTGTGCTCTTGTGTGTTTGCTAGTTTGCTTGCATGTTTCATTAGAATGTTTGATCTTGAATGATTGTGAACTTATGTGTTTGGATTTTTGCATGCATGATTTTATCTTAGCATGTTTGATTTAAGATCGCATTGAATGAGGGATGAGCTTGCATGTGAGGATTACAAGCTTTAAAGGTTAAAATCAAATGCTAAATAACCTTGTATGTGAAATACACAAATCAAAAATCACAAAAATTCCAAGGCTTAAAAGTAAAGGGTTTTGGCCAAGGGGTAAATATGCCCTTGTAAATTGTGTTAGTCATGTTTGATTAAGAAATAACTACTAGGCTAATGCATGAGCACAAGAATGGATTTAGAGGTGAGAAATAGGTCAAATGTTTCCTACCATGTTTTAGCCTCCTTGAACCAAAATAGAAAGGAAAAATTTTAAATTTAGGTAACTTGCTTCAAAATACTTGTTGTAAATTGTATATGTTATCTTGTCTATTTGCATGTGAAAATGATTTAAGAAAAGTGATATTTATGATAAATGTGGTTTGGCCAAAAAGGAATATGTCAAGTGAAAATGACTTAAACTTTAAATGCAATGCTTGATGAATGCTTAAATGTGTATCGACAGATATTGCTCCTCATCATGAATGATTATTTTGAACTACTAACTCATTCAGGAGTTTTTATGAAAAAAGGCTCAAGAATGACCATTGGACTGAATGGAATGTGGGCCCAATTTGGGCAAGTTACTCTTCCCTTGCTTAAAAGAGAAAAGCAAAGAATATATGTGAGTCTAGAAAAATGGTTGGTAAGGCTATGAGTGAAATAGATTAAGTGCGCCCAATTATGGCATAGCATAATTTTTCATGACTCTTATGCTTGTTGTGAATTTAAATTAATCTAAAAGCCCATAACATTGGGCCCAAGCCAAAAGCATAAATTATAAATTGGAATACTGATTATGGATTTATTCACCTAATAGAAAATTATTATATTAATTCAAGTAGCTTCAAGTATTTATATGTCTTAATCTTTACCCTTTTTATTTTTGGGTTTATGTATTTTAAATTATATTTGATTGTGTGAAGGTTTCAATGGCCTTGAGAATTGAATAAGAAAGAAAGAATTGTGAAAAAAAGTGTGAGCGCTCTTGAGAATATGAAGGCTACAAGGGCCAATGAGAAAAGTGTATGTACATGACAAGGTTTGTTGGGGATAAATTATTTGCATTTAAATAGCAGAATATATAAATGAAGAAAGATGGATAAAGTTAGACCTAAAGGAATAAAGGTGAGGAGAGATGGATTAGGCTAGACCAAAAGTAATAAGGTGGAAGTTGTATAGTTCTTGCATTGCATGTTGCTCTCATGATTACAAAATAGTATGTTCACATGTGTCACATATAACTAAGTGCTTATAATGATATGATTGTTTGTGAAATTACAATATGCTTTACATGTTTACATGAAAGATGTTTTATCACCAAAAAGAATGATGAATAATATTAGACATCAAGTAATATCTTTACAAGCCATTGATTATGTATGCTAGAACAAATGTAACCAGAGATTATATATAGGAATGAATATACTCAAGATTACTAGGATCACCAAAGTAAAGTGTATGGAGTGCTACTCGCCAAGTTTATGTGAGACACCTCTTCTTTGTTAATTTTGTTTAGGTACTGCTCTTATCTTACCTGGAGATGCTGCCATATAAGGATATTATCAAGACCATTGTTAGTCAACCCAAGGGCACTATTCACATTTGTTTCCATTATGTGTTATTTCTTGATATATACTCCAGCTATCTTGTTTACTATTATGTGTAAAATCTGGTTCTAGTGAGGTGGGTTGGTAGAAGCCCAGCAAGCAAGTTTGGCAGGTCCAAAAGCTTAGCCCACCAAGATGCAAAGCCAAGAGTAGTAGCATAAGCTCATTAGCGAGGCGAGCCCTAGATCACTGGTAGAGTGAGCCACATCTAGGACACGTGTCACGAGCCCAAGAGTGAATCCAGTCTGCATGGTCACGGGTTGTATAGTGCAAGTCCAAGTCACTAAGTGAGCAACCTCTAGCCTAAAGTACTGCACAAGTCCAATCAGTAGCTAGAAGGAACACTTTCCCAACTGGCAAACTAGCCCTTGAAAGTAGACACCCACCTACATGCCTCAACTTGTAGAGTCTAAGTTGTCTGCATATATTTATTACATGATGTAACATATGTGCAATTTGGAAAATTACCATTATAACCTCCCATGCTTCTATAAATAGGGAGAGAATCCATTGTAAAAGAGAAGGAAGAGAGAAAATACTAGCAGAAACTCTACTGAATTGTAGAGAGCTCTCTATAAAAATATTGTTCATCTAACAAACATTCTAGGCAATACATTACCATGGATATAGGGGCCGATTGACTTTAGCCGAACTACGTTAAAAGTCTTCAGTGTGCATTTTCTTCTTCCTTCTTCTAGCTATTTACTGCCTTTCCTCATTTGCAGAACCAGAATAGCAGCTTGAGGTAACAAGAACTATACAATTGACTGGAGTTTAGCCCAGAACCAAATTTCACTATCAACATTTACGATGTCACATACGAGTTTATATCTGATCTAGACATTTTATCCTAATTCACAGAAGTGGATTTAGGGAAGGCCCTCTGTATTTGTATATTTTGAATGACTATATTTATACTCCACCACTATGATACATTACATCAGTACATTTGAATTTAATTTAAGTGTTTTTTTTCAATTTCTAAACGTAAAAAAAAAATTCCTCTTAAAATGGGTAAAATTTATATTAAGAATTAGGGTGTTACAGGTCGAACTTTGATGGACCAGCAATCCATTCACTAACATCATCATAAGCATCACTATCATCGTCATGTTGATCAAGACTATAATGTAGAAGTGTTGCATGATGTAACTGCTAGTTATAACTTCAACTTGAGTGATTGTGATGAGCATTTCAAAGAAAAGATGACAACCATCATTATGATGAGGAAATGCATTATGATCATTAAGGTGACCGAGAGTATTATGATCATGATCGTGTATAATGTTATGTTGAATACGAAAAAGCTAACATAGGCAACTGCCAAATTGATGGTAGAAGTTTTTGTGAATGGAGCAGAGAAGTGAACTAGTCAAATTATTGTGACAATTGTGATTATCATCGACAAGATGGCAATGAAAATTTCCATCCTTTGGTTCTAGACATAATGAGAATACCAATCCTTCATAATTTCAAGACTCTAACCAATCTAAAATCTTATGATGGAACAACTAATCCTAAGAGTATATCAAAGTCTTTTGTGTAACCATGTTACTTATTTATACACCTGATGCAATTATGTGCAAAGCATTCTCCACTATGCTAAAGAAAGTAAGGCTTCACTAGTTTATGAACTTGAGGCCAAATCTGATTGAGCAATTCAAAGATTTCGCCAATCAATTTCTAACTCATTTTGTAACCTCTCATGTTCAACCAATGCTTTATTGATAACCATAAGACAAGAAAAAATAAATCATTAAAGGAATATCTTAGTTACTTTAACCAAGTCACCTTAGAGATTAAGGATTTACAAGAAGATGTTGCAATTCATTCCATTTTAATAGAGCTCTAATAAGGAAATTTCTCAAAATCTTTAGCTAAGAAGCCAATAGGCAATTTAATGAACATTCTAGCCTAATTGACAAAGTTTATCAATGATGAGGAAATCAAGCAAGCAAAGAAATAAGTAGAACATGTGAATGAAGATTAATGAAGAAGTGATAGAAATGATCACAAGGATCGTTACTTTCCAAAGATGTG
Source organism: Saraca asoca (assembly GCA_026873985.1). Classification (NCBI taxonomy): domain Eukaryota; kingdom Viridiplantae; phylum Streptophyta; class Magnoliopsida; order Fabales; family Fabaceae; genus Saraca; species Saraca asoca. The sequence goes on from JANHAO010000951.1 coordinate 28,713, forward strand.
ATTTAACAACTACACGCCATTGAATGTTTCATTAAAAAAATATTATAGATAATGCCAAAATGATAAAGTTAATGAAGCTTTAACCACAAAAAAAAAAAACTAAAAGCCACCTCCATTAAGAATGAACAAGTATTGTAAGTTTCATTAACATTGGACTCATAACATAGATGAATGTGTAAGTCTAAAGAATGAGATTCAGGCATTGAAGAAGACAACTTCAACAGTATAAAAATTATGATTATGATGACAACAAATGGCCATATAAGCCTTGGAATGATTGAAAATAGTAAGAACCATCTTGATCATACTCCTTGGATCAAAGACTAGATAGCAAGAGCAAGGAGTCATAAACAGTATGTACTTCATGATAGTTCATGATAGGTTGCATCTCCGTCCTTCCTATAATAGAGTTATCACGTTCAGGTCTACACATCTTTCAAGCTAGCTCTCACATTCCCTTCTTTCCTGTACTGTTTCTTGATCTTCTATTTGTTACATTCATCTCTCTTCCAATTAGCTCTTCATTATCATGTCTATTTGCTACTTAATCCTATTACTATTTTGCCTATCATTTCTCTCCCTTTTATGCTATGTTCATTTCAACTATCTATCTTTTGCAATTTCCTTATTCTTATGACTTATTTGTCATTAACATTCCTAATCATTCATTCTTAATCTTATACTATCATTTTTTTCTAATCCTTTTGTTGTTCAACATTTATATTTCATCATAGGATTAGTTCTAATGATCATTCATATGCTTAAAATCGTAGCCTAATCAAGGTCTTTAGTTTGTGGCTCTATATAAGCTTTAATGGTCTTGCTTTTCCATGTGTTGTGCTTATCATAACATTAACCTTCCTACATGTTCCCCTTTTTTTTCTTTATTCTCCTAACTTAAAATAAAATGTCCAACTTTTACTCTCCCATTTTAGTTTAGGGGTATTCTTTTCCTTTTGGGTAGGTTTCACCATTACTAATTTTCCATTTCCATAACTACTTGCATTACATAAGATTCTATCTTCTTTGAGCTTAATTTGACCTTCAAACAACTAAATTATGTTGGTCCCAGATAGAAAAGATATGAATTTGGATCTTGTCCATATTCCTTTAGGGGAATGTTATACTCCTTAGTTTATATTGAACTCTAATTGCATTTAACAAACCAATGGATAACAATTAAATGTAGTATTCAAACAATTTGCGATTAGAAATAATGTGCACATAGATTTAGTATGCAAATATATTTGGTATGCACAACATAAGACTTTATAATCTAAGAATTATCTTAGATTAATAAAGATTATAGAATTAATGTAGAAACTAGTAAATAGAATTGTAAATGCAATAAAATAATAAAAGTAGTAAAGAAAGAGTTGAGACATAGTATTTTTAAAGTGGTTCAACGTGAATTGAAATCGTAATTCAAGTCTACATCCACTGGATCAATACTCAACTGTATGATCGCTTTTATTACTAACACATAAGATTTTAACAAGGCTCCTATCAACCAGTTTTACAACATGCACAAGACTTTCCAAGCTTCTTGCTAATACAACAAGATTTTCCCCAGGCTCTTGACAACCTATGATACAAAAATTCTCTAATCTCCTATAGCTAGAAGATTCTACCAATTGTAATTAACCTCACAATTCTATAAGGATGCAAAGGGAAGCTAAAACCTCTTCCTTTGTATCCAAATTCCTAAAACTTAAACAGAATTAAAAGTAGAGTTAGAGATACAATACTTCAATTAAGATGAAAATCTCAATTATCTAAGGTGAATCCTTCAATGAGTTGATCCAAGATTGATTGAGTTGATGAAAAACAATGAGATAGCAAGATTAGGTTTAAGCTCTAAGATTTTCTCTATTCTTGTTGCAATGTGTTATGAAAAACTGTTAAAAATTGTTATGAAACAAATGAGGTTTGGGGCATTTATAGTTTAGATAACCAACATTAAAAAAATTGATTTTTTGTTCTTAAATTGATTCGTGATAGTTATAACTAACTTATAACAAACTCATAACAAACTAATTGATTTAAGAATTGATTTAGCTTATGTAAAAATTCATTAGTGAATCGATTGATGAATTGAATCATAGTGTATTGAAATAGATGTTGAATCGATTAGAGAATCGATTCACAGAAAATTTGAAACCTTTAGTAAGAAAAATTTTCTTCATGAATTGATTGGTGAATTGATTCTAGTTCATTTCACAAGTTTTCTTTCTTGAATTGATTCAAGTAGTGAAAAATGATTTTTATAAAAGTTTCACTTATTAAAGAACATATAAAAATTTTGTTTGAAAATCTTTTGATCAAAAACTCATTTAAAACTAATTATTGCTATCTCAAATTAAATTGTTTTATGAAGCATAGTTGGATCAAATTGATTTAGAATTCACTTACAAAAGATCCTTTGAAGTCAAAGAAGAGACTTAGTACTAATGTAGATCTTTTGATCAAATTTGAGCAACTTTGAATCCTACAAAACAAATAAAAACCTTAAACATGAAGTCAGTTTATGATATTAACTAAAATTAGTTTTCAATCATTAAAACTGAAGAAAAAGTGTAGTTAGGCTAACAAACTAGGCTTTAGACTCTTCATCACATTTATATAACATGCTCTTAGCTTTTCAAAAATATAAGAATCACCCAAAATCAATGTCTAGAACTCAGGATTCACCCAATAACTTGAAATAGTGTCAAATTTCTAAATTAAAACAATTAAGCACAAAAACTAACTAAACAACAAAACCAATTAAGCACATAAACAAGACAAAAGACTAAGCATAGAAAGAATATAAAATATGTACAAATTGTGTTTATCAATGGAACAAAGGTGAACCCACCCTAGATTGAGGCTTATTGTTACTACAACATGTGCTTTTGAACTAACACCTCACTAATGCCAAAAAAATCTAACCAGTTTGTAACATGGTCCCTAAAAATTTATATTTTTGTCATACTTTCTATCTATCACTCATCAGAAGTTAGAAGGACCCCAACGTTTCTTGGAAGACATAACAATGGGGGTTGTGATTGTTGAAATCAGCAAAAAAAAAAAAAAAACTTTTTGTAAGCTTTGGTCACTACTCATTTCTAAAGTTCAAGACTTATGTGAAAACTATTCAACTTTCAGTTGTCACCAACCTTTCCAAATTAATTTTACTATATTTTCTATCTTAATAAAGTCTTATTTGTATGTTTAGGGATAAATTTTTTCTCTTCCACCATATGCTATTGTCATCTAAATCTATTTAAAATAAAAGGAATAATACCAACCATTATCACACATAGAACTGTAATCCATTGTTATTTCATTCAATACCATTCAAGTTTGTATTTAACCACCACAGTGCATACTCATTAATAAAATAATTATATAAAATACTTATGCAGCTATCACAAACAAATAAATTTAAGTTTTATATTAAAGTTATATGCTTCTCATTCCTTTTTTTAATCCATTGTTATTTGTCCCTCATCACCCTTATTCCTCTAGTCACCTTATCCCTCCCACATTAATAAGGATAATTTTCTATGGAATTTCCCTTTCCTTTTCACTTCCACACTTTCACAAATTTTCATGTATTTCATTTCATTATCATTGCTTAATAAATCTCATCCCTTTAGGCTTTTTCATAAAATGTTTGCTCTGCTGGGCTTTTACTTCACATTTCCTTTCTATATATAGGTACAAGTTTTTGTTATTAAAGAACATTTCATGCAACATACTAAAGATCATGCATAGATTGCAAATAATAGAACATTCATACCACTCACTCCCAACAATTCACAAATCACATTCTCACAATATTAGCAAAAGTCATAATTTAAGTCTTTGCAAGCATAAACATTTAAACTTATTTTATTTCATTTAATATAGTATGTTTCACACTATTAGAACTATATTTAATGTCTTTTTATAGCTCTATATTACTTATTTCTTTTTACTTTAGGTATTGTAACCCAAAAAAACCATACACAAAGTCAATACATAAATATACATTTATTCTCATTTATCAAAGAATAAAGACACAAACTATCAATAAATTGGCCTACCTATGCTTAAATAAACTCCATCATTAAGTCACAAATATAATAAAATCATATTTAGTAAAGTTACCAGTCATGACAAAGATAACCACACCTTAATTTCAGTCTGTGACTATTTAAGTTACCAACACTATACACAAAAGGTTTAATTTTAAAGTCTAGTATAATAACACAACTACTAGTTTCGAAAATAACCATACTACAATTACTATGACCTTCTCAGATTGTGATTTGGCCAACCGAAATACAAGTCTAGTCATAATAATAGTCCAAAATTCCAAGTAGGCTTGATCCAGAGCTTTCCAAATAGCAAAGGTATATAATAGTTTCAAAGTCCAAATTCAGTCTAAATCCTTACATGGTCAATCAAGGTCCAAATACCATAGGTCTAATTGGCATAGATCCAATTAGTATAGGTCTATTTAGTCCTCAGTTTCGTTCATTCTCAAAGGTTGTTTGATTATTAGATTTATTTAATATTTTAGTTCCTTTACTCATAATTTAATTAAGTAAATTATATTAAATTTTTAGTATGTATCTATTATATTCCTATTACAACATCAGTTACTATTACACAAGGTCCAAGTTTAGTCTATGTTTGTCCAGTCATCATGTGTGAGTTGCAAAATGGTCTGATGACCATACCAAATAGTAGACATGGTTCATGGATTATCAACATGCAGTTATACAATTTATCATACAACAAAGGAACAAATATAATAAGCAATATGTTTATCATAGCAATTTTTATCATCTAGAATAATTATAACAAAAGCAAGCAAGTTAAATTCACACTCATTCACAATTCCACACAATAAACATGTTTCTTAATTCTTACGCCGAAAATAGAAATAACAACACAACCATTTATTTCATCCATATTTGCATATAAACATGGTGCTACATTCAAGCAACCAAGAAGTTGCACCATAGGCTTAAGTAGAGAAATCACTTATCTCTCGATTCAATTGTAGAACCTATGCTATTTCAATTTCACAACAATAGTAAGGTAGTTCCTGAAAAGACCTAATTGTCCCAAGGCTACAAAATTTAGCATTCATAATCTAATCACAAAGTTCTATAATATTTATTATATATATTATGATTATTATTATTTTATTTTTATCTTTATTTATACCAACATATATATATGCATAAAGTGTATAGAGACCAATGTATATCCCAAAATGAGTTTAGAAGTTCCACTTATAGTTCTTAAGCTCTATAAGCTTAATATACGAGGTCCTAACTTGAAGTAGCCTCTGAGACTCCTTTAGCTCTTTCTGAATCTTCAAGCTAGCATTTTAGAATATAGTCTAGTTTATGATTTGTATCAAATGATATCGATTTATAGGAAAATTTTACATAAAGTTAATTCAAATCATAAAGTTCCAAAGAAGTATAATTAGACTCACCCTGAATGTTCTTTAGTATTTCCACTAATATTATCAAGTTACTCTATAATTCTAAATAATATTTATATGAAAATTTTCTTTTTATTTTCTCATAAATTTTATTATAATTTTTAAATTTTTATATGGAAGTTTTGGCCTATAAAAGTTATGTTTGTAGGCACATGGTGTAATTGGGGGAACTAGTTTGTAAATTGGTATATATATGTGTGGTTAAATCCTTATTTGAAAGATGAATACACATATAGTTTAAAACCAAGAGATATGTTGGTCTTTGATTAAGAAACATATTGATTAGTGATCAAGAAACATATTGATTTAAGGTCAAAGGACATGTTGATTCATGGTCAAAGGGCATATTGGTTCAAATGTTTTTTATGAATACAAGTGAAATAATTTAACAAAATGAGATTAATGAAATGAGATGAGCAATAGTGAATATTATGAATGAATGAAAAGATATAATCTAATTTATCTTCCATCATTCTTTTATTTCTCTGAATCATTCAAAAGAGAACTTCAAGGAAAGATTACTACATTGCTAGTTGTTCAATCTCTATAGTGCTTAAATAAATCCTAGGGTGATTTGCCATCAACCTTATAGCAAATAGTGGGGGCAAAGTTATTTAAAGGAAAGTATTCTTTGAAATACATTTTAAACACACTATATTTTCTATTTAATTTTCTTTTTTGTTCAAAAGTCTTGAACATGATTTTTAAATGTTCTCTATCATGTATTTTTTGCCAACAATCTAGTAATTTTTGTTTTTGAAGAGAAGATAATGGAGTCTATGGATCCTTCAATGGCATTTTTGCACAACACAAAAGACATATGATAAATTCCAGTAACTCTTCCATAAATGACTATGAAATCCAGTCAATTTCACATATTACTTTTGAATTTTGAGTTACATATGACTAGACTGTTATTAATTAGTAAGTCATATTTTTTGTATTGGATTAAATCCTCCTTTTTTGTATTATTTGTGATGGATAGGAAAGAATTGCACGAATTAGTATGAATTTTCCAATTCATTTGTTACTCTACATTGTTATTATTTTACATAACATCAATTGTTGCTAATGGTGTTAAATGAATGAATCACTATTGTAACCATTACTAGTTTGGAATAAAAAAAACGGTAATCTATTGTACCATAAGAAAATCTAGACTATGAGATTGTGTGGACATAGCCTCAAAATTATGATCAATGCTAGGAATGGCAATGGGGCAAGGCAAGGGTGGATTAGCATTCTTCTTGCCCATGCATCATTATAGGGGACAAAAAATGCACTTACCCTATGCCCTATAATTTGGGACAAAATCTACCTCCAACAGAGCTCCATGGAGAATAGCACATGAAATGTTTTACTTTATAATAATATCCCATGATTATTAATCATAAGAATGGTTATTTTATGTGAATATGAGAATATTATGCTTGTGTGTGAAGGACATATATACTCATTATTAGGATATACTAGTTATTAGGATTAAATTTTCTTGTTGTGAAATAAGTTAAGAAATATCTTACCTTAAAAATCATGGATGATAATAAGGAAGATGTTACCTTAGGTATATGAATATAATGGCCTGGGGGGTTTATCCTTGAATGAAACTTATATAGTTCATATATTAGACATTACCATAATCAAGTTTTGAAAAACTTAGATATTAGCAAGATAAAAATCCCCCTTATGGAGTTTCATACATGTTAATTAAAACTGATTTTGTTATACTTGAGAATATTAGTGGCATTCGTTATTCTATTACATTTATAGATAGTTGTGTCGCTTGCATATTTCTAATA
>JANHAO010000952.1:0-35972 GCA_026873985.1 Saraca asoca
TGCGTCTCCAACGAGACAGGGGCAAGATCAAAGCTAATTCCGCATTTTTAGTTTAATCTAAATCATATTATTTGGGACCTACAACCAAGAATTTTGGCAAGGCAAGTTGGGATTCCAAAGGTCATAGAATCTACAAGGTACTTAAAACATTGAGGAGTAAATTCTTCAAAAGATTTAAAATTTTGTCATTATAACTTTTTTAATGATGAATCTTTCATCTAAAGACTTGGAAAATATACATTGCTTTAGCCTCCTTGTGCATTCCACCTCCAACAATTGCTCATGGATCATACAAAATCAACTTCATTAAGGCGACACTTCTTTGTAAGTGAGTCAAACTATTTCACAAAATAATAAGTAATAGAAAAGTTCGCTTTCCCTTCAACACTCAAGGAATCATCACCAAAAGAAATTTGTAAGTGAGATGATTTTTTTTTATGTCAGTAAGGAGAGAACCGATAGAAGATGAAGCATATTTAGATCCATAGCTACCATAATGGATATAATCTAAGTCTAGCGAGCCAATAGATTGCCAAGCAAAAAAAGTGAATGTGACTGAATCTTATCTACTTCTCTCATAAGCAATCCAACCTCTGTCATGCAAATTCAACTAATTGGCAACCCAGTCTTCATATTATTTAAAACTCAGGGCATAAGATATTATGCTAGTGCGTTCATTGTCCTAAATAGCAATAACTTTATTGTCAGATTAGGTAAATAGCAATCAAACACCTTTAGCTATCTGTGATCCAAAGGAGATAAAAGAAGATGTTGAGCTCATTAACAGATTTAGCTTTTGTGTCTCTAAAGGTAACATTTGGAAGTGAGCCTATAATATATTTGAGATAGGATCTCTAACCATATTCTTGTAGTCTTTAGAAGCATAAAAAGACTTAAACACTGATAAATGTAATGCTCGGGCAAGCCTTTTCTGATTCTTTCTTGAGTTTTCAATGCTAAATCAAAAGAATGAACTCATATTTATCACATTCAAGTAACAATCTAAAGGTATGGTTAGGGACCCAGTTAGGACATTCACTTAACTCTAATTTCCTACACTTAGAAGTTTTATACTCATACATTACTACTCATGTCACAACTGGTTAACCATATTAACTCATAAATGCAATACTCAATCATAACTAGATAAAACAATATCACTATAAGCATATAATTGTTCACACATGGCATCCTCCTAAAATCAACATTTCTAAGCAAAGCTATACTCCCACAATCATACATTTCAACTAGACACATAATTTTACACAAAACATAGATCTCATATAAACCTTAATCTATCTTGACCAACTTAAGATACTATACCCATGTAGTACATAAAGTCATAAAAGTAGTGTTATTTCCTAAAAAAATACATAGGCCATCTCCAGTACTTGTTTCATATTCAAACACTTACAAACACATAGACAATTTCCAAGATTCGTGCAACCACATATACCTACATACTTTTATACTTACACATATCATATATGGCATAACACTAATCTATTCTCATTTAACTATTTTAATTAAGATAAGACATAGCATAATATGAATTCAAGCCTATTTTAATCACTAGAACATTAATAATCTTTCAAGGGTGTAGAAAGTGACTAATTTACTCACTTACATTCAAGGCTAAACAAAAGAAGTTTCTTTCATGGCCACTAATTTAGATTGGTTATCTTTGACACCTCTACTAACACCAAGAAATGATGGCTGTAACTTTTGAAGTAAGACATCACATACTTCCTTGTACAAAGAAGTTTAACTAGTAACCAACATTTAACATTTTCACTAAAGCTTGACCAAACCTAAACTTCCAACTCATAAGCACAAATCTACCTCACTACCAACCCAAAAATTTCTGGCCAACTCAAATAATTCTACCACGACTACTTAATATTACCTATCTACTCCATTATTTGGCCCTACAAATTCCAGTCTCAAAACACATGTACTCATTGTTATAGGTTACTTAAAAAAAATCAAGCATTCCCTAGTCACTTTATAACAAGTTTTTTTGCAAAACTTATATATATAAATGACCTCCCCTTTAATACCCATAACCTCAACTACCCTATAGTCTCAATTCAACCTCATCTTTATGTCTTAGCATCAAATACAAAATAGCACATATGCAATTGCCATACCAAGTAAGCCATTTACTTATGAAATGATTCAATTCTTAATTTCTTAACTTTAGCATAAGATTCATTTATTTGTTTAACCTTGAGATTGGAACTCCTTTTGATATGAGAGTCCAACGAATAAAGCTAGTGATGCCAAACATATGAACCAATTAGAAAGGAACATCTCAAACAATTTAGTTCCAAAATGTTTAAAATTGTCTTGGTTGTTTGTTATAGAGTCTCTATAACAACTGATTGTAGCAAAATATGATAGTCAGTACTTTCCTATCTAAGCATCTCTTTTAGCTTTTCTATGTGATTATGAAAGTCATGTGTATCCGATAGCTCATTTTTAGTAACAAAAGATACACTTTATTTTTTTCCCAAGTGAAACAGGATGTCCAATAACTCCATATACAAGATTTCCATCTTACTTAAAGGCTTTCTTGCCTCCTTTCTAATCTATTTGCACCTTATCTCTCCACTAGTTCATCCTTGTAAGCAAGGAATGATGTCTTAAGAGATAAATAATAGGTTAAAAAAAATTGCATATTGAACAATAGGTTTAATTTTTTTCATAAGTTCTTCACAGTATGTGCCCAAAACTGTGCAACCTAAACGTCTTGGACACCTTTCAAAAAAGAACATTAATGTTTTGGATGGCTTTTTATTGAATTGGTTGGCATTTTCATGCTCTTCCACCATTCTGTCTAATCAAAATAGCTCACAGTGCCCTAATTATGTTGTAGATAGATTATCCACTGAGGGAGTGATAAGAGCACTAGTATAGTGAGCTAATCACTCCAGCAATTGCCTTTTTACATTGAAGATCAATGAGATTTCCTTGGCCAAAAAACATTCCTAAGCATAAAAATCTACATTTTTTTTCCACCAGCAAAACATTAGGGTGAAAAGCCTCAATTTTGAAATAATCATCTTTATATGATCATTTTTTGGCTCCAACAATGTGTCAAAAGAAGCTAGTTAGTTAAGGAATTTCTAATATTCCAGTGCTCTTCCTAGAAGCCATCTGGGCTTTTTTTGCATTGAGATACCATGTGCTTATGTTTTATATTTTTCTATACAAATTGCCCCTTTAATATGGGTGTTTTCACTTGAACTTCCAGATGCTGCACATTTAACCTTTACATAATCACTAGGATCCATACTACTTCATTTACTAGTATCTGGCAGAAAAAAATTTGCAGCCTGCCATGCTACTTTAATAACTACACCAAGCCAGTCCTCAAAACCATTTTCCTTACTAATTTTAATACCCTCTTTATGTAAAAGTAATGAAACAAGAGCTCTAAAATGTCCCTATATGACAACTCTCAGAGGTTCTTTGTCTCCCTTATTATGTTTCTGACCCTTCTTATTGCTATCTCTCCCTCATTATGTTTCTAACCCTTCTTGCTGCTATCTTTGAAATCTCTATTAGTCCAGTTCATCAATAAACTCATTTATGGGTTTTTGTAAGTTTATGGCCCACACTAGGGCATCTAAAGTGGAAGTAGCATCTACTTCAAGCTAGAAAATCTCCAGTTGCACTTCTTCACATGTAGCCTTGCCTCGGCCTCTAACATAACCTTGGCTTCTAACCCTGCCTTCACTTCAAGGTAGAGAGGGTGAAGAAGAAGGTTCATGCGAAGCTTTCTTGGATGCTTCTTCATATCGGCATCCAATGAGAGCCAAAGATCTAGTTTTGGGTAGCATCTCCCTATTATCAAACAAAAGGATTTGTCTAGGCAAGATTCAAATATGTATGTGAGTAGAAATGAAAGATTTAGGAATTGCGGAGATTTTCAACATATTTCATGGTGTGGGTATTAATATATCTTTATTAATGTTTCATGCTCCTGGGCACACTAACATGAACTCAGTACATCTATCACAATTTGGCAGCTAACGACTCTTAATCATCTGATACTAACTTTGTCATGCCCCAGGCACATGATTGGTGTAGAGTGTCATCGATAAAAAGCCCCTTACAAGCCTAATAATGTGGTAACCTTCCAGATGTGATACAACTCTAGCATGAAATATTTCTAGATAGATGCATCAAATAATTCATTAGATTACTAATGGAAATTCGATAGAGTTTCCTCTATTTTTCAGACCCTAAGGCACTAGGCTAGTACAACAGACAAGGGCTACACACCCTACATATAGCCTGTATAGCAAAAATCAAGACTACAATAGTCTAAACAACATAGTATATACAACCTATTAGGCAACAACTAGACGAGACAAATGCATATCTCAGTTCTACCAACTGCCAAAGTCACTATCAGTACACCTTAATCTCCACAAGCCCAAATCTACTCAATCTAATAGCAGACTCTAGGCCAGGTGGATAAGGGTGAATGATGGGTGTGGCTTTAGGCTCTGAAAAATAGGAAGAAAATGGAGTGAGTTTCCAAGAAACTCAATGAGTAGATAGTCCTTTGGAAAGCCAAAATTTAGCTTGCAATTTATATTCAGAATTTAAGTAGAGAAATACACATTTACAAGGATATATTCAACATTATTAAAAGCAATATGAAAGTCCAAAGCTTCAGTTTATCAAAGAAATCAAGACAATAAATATAATAATCACTAAGTTAAAATATGAAGCAGAGTATAACATTATGAAAAATATTCATCAAGATATAACACAAGAAAATGATTGAGACCTTTTGAAATATTCAAGTATTCAGTATTAAAAAAGATTCTGAATTTTCTAAATTCAATTGGAATCCAAAGGATAATTCTTAAAGGTAACTATACCTAATAGATATTAGATATCATCATACACCTGATGCTTTTGTCAAATATATCCTCTTATTCCTCCAACAATTATAAGTCTATCATAAGTGCACTTCAAAGTTTTCTAAAGGAATTTCCAATGAATTCAGATTTCAAAAATAATCAATAAACAAAATATGTCAAAATACTGTATGCATTTAGAAATAAGGAGTAGATTTCAATTAGTTCATAAATTTAATGATAGGAAGACATTGTCATTTGTAATAAGTAACACATAGTTTAATGACTTCAAAAAATTGGAATAGCAAAATAATTCAATCACAAGTTCCATAAGCAGTAATCAATATAGAAAGAGTAGATATGCTACAATAATTCATATTCATATATACATAACATATGGTTATAATTTCAAGGAAAACTACCTTTAATCTTCTAGGTATTTAGAAATTTCAATAATTAGGGTAACAAAATTAATTTCTTTGTAATCAAGGATTCACAAGAAGAGTAGGATTATCTACTCACCTGAAGGGTAACAAGATAGCTTCAAATGAAAAACTTGAACTTTAACTTCCCCAAATTGGCTTATCAGAACCTAGTTACCAAGATCATTGTAACCTTACATAATAGAATTTTGTTTCAAAGTATTATAGTTTCTTGTGTTTAAGTTTCAATTAGGACATATTCATATAGAGAAAAATCAAACTTGGAAAGGAGTAGTACTTACTTATAGTTTAGTAGAAATGTTGAAGGTTTTGGCTAAGATTATGGGATAAGTATGGGAAAAGAGTAATGGTGCTGCTAGTCATTAAAGAGTGGTAAATGGTGGAGTTGCTACTAGTGATAGTGTATGATGATAGTTAGCTAGCAACAAGGCAACAACTACTTTAGTGAGTGGAAGGGTTGCTTGAGAGAGAGGGAGATGTTACTGGCGAATCAAAAAGCTTGATCGAAGTTAAGGAAGGATCGGCTGGAGAAGAGGTTACCACTGGCTGGCTGTTGATCGAAAAAGAAGAAATCTTCATGGAACAGGACTAACGCCACACAACTGGATGGTTGAAGTTGGATGGCAACACAAGGTGTGAGCTAAGGCCACCCAGGGCTGCTAAAAAGATTATCAAAAATAGAAGGGATCAAAGGTGGTTGGACAGAGGAACCTTTAACTGAAGTAGTTTGGCTACCTCACACCTTACTTCGGCAAGCTCCATAGATGAGATAGTGTTACCAATGACAAAAGTTAATTGGCCAAAGCTGATTAAAGAGTTTTGAAAGGAAAAAGGTCATCAGGAGCTATTGCTACCTCCAAGCTGGGAAGCTTTCTAGAAAGAAGATGAAGCAGCTGGCAGCGGAAGAAGGAGTTGAGTTGAGGAAAGAAGAAGAAGAAAGAGGAACTCTCGTTGCTGAAGAAGAAAAAGAAAAAGCAAAAGCTGGCTATTGGGGAGAGAGAGAAAAAGAATAAGCACCTGGACATATGGAAAAAAGAGGGGAAAAGAAAAATAAAAAGTGGAAAATCACATTTTGGGCCCTAACAAAACTTTAACATACTCATTATAGTCCACCAAAAAGGGGAAAATTATGCTTTGCCCACAACGTAAAATTTAAATTATAGTCCACTAGATTTAACATTATTTACTGAGGTGTTACATGAAGGCATGGAGAAGTATAGTGGGCCAATTTGTCTAATGACACAAATCAAAGTAGACAAGTCAAAAGAAGGATCTATGAATTGTATTCTTCACTATTATGGTAATTGTAAGTTTGAGGTTGACACCTATTATGGTAGAAGACTAGTGGTTGATTTAACATAAAGGTCATGTACATGTGGGAGGTGGGACCTCACAGGGATACCATATAAGCATGCAGTGGCATGTATCTTTCATGGGAAACAAAATCAAGTGGTATATGTTGATGGTTGGTATAAGAAGGAAACTTTCATGAAGGCATATGCTCCAATTATCAATCCTCTACCAAGAGAGCAATGGTGGCCTAAAGAGGATCATGTTGCTATTCATCTACCAGAATACATAGGCCATAATTCTCGAAAAAGAGCCACAGATGAACCCATTAATATATTTAAACTTAGCAGAAAAGGACATACCTTGAAGTGTGGAAACTATGGCACTCCAAGCCATAATTCTCGAAACATTAAAGGACCACAAATAGGCCAGAAATGGACTAAAAGCAAAGGAAAACTAAAGTTAAAACAAAGATGAGTTGTATGTTGTTGCCATGTTATTTCTATCTAGAATTTCTAAAATTTGACTACTCTTATGTTTTTTTAGGGAATGGGTAATGCTTGTCCATCTTAGGCTTCTTAAGCTTTTGTAGCTTCTCAATCACATGGCAGTAGCCAAGTTAAGGCATCCACAATGGTCCAACAAACTCTACTAGCTACAATAAGGACTCCACTAATTTCTGTGAGTGTTTTCATACCAACACTAAGAGAACCAATGCAACCTAACTTCATGCAAAGGGAAGAGGGGCATATGTCAGGTACAACACCAAGAAAGAAAATTAATGGAAACTAAGTAATGGCTTGGGATTCTATTTTTTGTGTAAAACTTGTGAAGTTTTATTACTTGATGTTATCTAAATATGTAGAAATTGACATTTAGTGGCCTTTTTATTTATTATTTTGGTGTTATCTTGATGGGTTTTGAAACTGCCACTAATTGGCTTGTTTTTTTACTACTTATATATTGACATCTAGTGATATCAAAAAGAGTTATCAACATTTAGTGCTCATGCTTGTATAGTATATTCATATTTTTTTGTAACAAAGAAATAGTGATATGGGATGAAGACTAGAGAATATATGAAAACTTCATTGAATGTTAGGAGAAGAACTAAGCAATGGAACTCCAAGTAGTTTTTGAATACAATTGATGAAGCCTATGCCAATTTGTGTAAATAAAAACTCAATGACATTAATTTTTTCCTACCAATCAAAAACTTGATACTTGCCATCTTAGTCATGCTATCACTAATTATAGAATGCACTCCCCATGCCATTATCCTATTGAATCAGATCGAAAATATATGGGGGAAAATGACATTATTAATATTGATTCAATTTCACCTTTTGGGATTGTAACCTTTCCTAAATATTTTGTTGTCAGATATTACTCTTGATAGAATCCATAAGACCTACCCTTTCAATCAAAAAAAAATATTCAAGGAGGAGTGTATAAGATATTTAACTCTTAGGGTTTAATATATGGCATACTTAAGAACAAACTTGTGGTACATATGCCATAATTCATCAGAGTAAATTGATTCATGAATATGCCTTGTTTATCCAAAAATTGAATATAACAAGGATGATTTCTTGAGCTAATCTGAATTAGTGTAGTTAATCGAGTGGAATTGATGTAAAGATAATATTGTCTTTCAAAAACTAGATGAAGTACACAAATATTTTATTCATATATCAAATGTATTTTAAAATAACCAAAACTATGTGGGAACCGAAAATTAGAAGTTTCAAAACCATATTTCATTCAAATATGAAAGCTGAACTTTTCTGACAAACTTTCTTATAAATAATCTTCTAATATATAATTTGAAGGGTACAGGGTGTAGATCCATTACAATTCTAACTTCTATATAAGATCATATTTCCCTGTTATTAGTTGAATACATTGATAGAAAATCCAACCTTAATTTTATATCTTCAATAACTACAACAAAAGAAAATTTTGGTAGGCTTAGAGTCACTTGATTCAACATCAAATTTAATGTTTTTTCTTCATTGCTTAACCAAATGCAACTTGCATCTTGGGCAATGATAGTGAGGCCTTGTAAAGAATCAAGCTATTTACTCATGCATGCTACTGAACTAGAATTTGTCTCTCCCACTATAACTTTATGTTTATGACAAGAGAGAAACATGCTCAACCTTTGTCACTACTTTAGGATTTTCTTTTTATGAAATAGATTAGTATTGCTTTTGTTTTGGTGTAAATTCAAACATGATTTTTCCATTTCATTTGGGTGGTTTTGTTAAAAGAGTGGGTTGTAAGCGCCTTTTAGTTAGTTTGACTGGGTTATTTACATATTTTAATAATTCAAGGAGTTATGTGCAAATCAAAGATAGTTAAAGGGGATTCTATATATTTTACCCATAATATAATAACCACTGAGCACCTCGTATAAGTGGTGAAGCCCTTAGCCTTCTTTTAGTGTGGTATCATATGGACAATGGTTCAAACCTTGCTAACCTAATTTCCCATCCCCTTTCCCCCTTTTAAACTAAAAAGAATAATAAAAAAATATGATTATAGAAGCAATGAAAGTAGAAATCTATGTATTAAAATTAAGCAATGTATCTGATGAATGCATAGCTTATAGGGGTAGTTGTGGCAACTTATAATGAGAGGAAAACATCAGGTAATGGTGATGTGTGATTGTCGAAGGAGACTCCAATGCTAAAGTTAGTGGGTGGCTTTAAGGATATAAGGAAAGAACTTAAGAGAATGAATTCAAATTAGAGTTAGGGCATATTGGTGTCCTTATATAGTGGTATAGTTAAGGATAAAATGGTCCACCAATAGATAAGGTTGGTATACTAGCAGTTGGTACAAACGTGGTTAACATGGCAAAGTTTCAATACGAGTTATGTGGTCCAAGATGGTCATGGTTGGAGGAATGTTGTATTGTACTATGTGCTATGGGGTGTCAAATTAACTATATAATTTTGACATAAGTATATGTGTCCCCCAAGTTGAGTAGTTGATGCCTAAATGGAGAGTGGGCATGATAAGGTGCAGGGGGATTGGTGCTTGATGGAGTAAGATTAGACAATCATATGGGTGGCAAAAGGGGATGATTAAATTAAGTTCTTATTGGTATGCAATTTATTTTTTGGTGTTTTTAGATTAACAAACAATGTAAGAATGAAATAAACACAAATTAGGGCTAGGCAAAAAAATTCAAACAACAAAAAACCTAACCAAATAAAACTAAACTTGGATAGTTAAAAATGGTTAAAATTTAGAGTCAATTTGCAACAAGTGAAAATTTTTGAATATAACAATGTTATGCCCACTTTCTTATATCAACTTTCCCATCTGCATCCTCTCACAAATTGGTGAGGTTTGGAATTATGGATCCCACTAGTTTGTGAAAGGATGTGAGTAAATAGTGAATATAAGAGAGTGGACCAAGATTTATTCCTTTGGAAAAATATTGGTTTATGGTTAAAAGAGGTTTGAACAATTCCAAACCATTATTGTCTAAACCAACCTGAAGTAATTTTTTTTCCATGACTAGAAAAAAAGTCTCCATGTGTTATTGTCTCTGCAAATATAATGGATTCCACAAGTGGTGATGCCATTTGGATTAGTTTATGAGAATTCTAAAGTAATATTGTGTTAATAATTTATAAATGTTGGTGATTTTTCAACTCCTACATTGCCTAGAACAGTAGTTTTTAAAGGGTATATAAATAAAAGTCCTAAACGGGTTTGCTTGTAGACTTTCCCTAATAATCTTATATACATTAAGAGTCAAAGATGGACTCTTAGATTTTAATTGCTGAAAAAATGATTTCTTTTATTAGTATTTTAGATTTAAAATTCTAAAAAGACATAATTGTCTCTAATAGTTATCTTGTGAAAAGTCACATTTTTTCAACAATTATATATAAGGTTTTTTACTAAACTATTTTTACTACTTCAAATTGGAGAGTTTTAAGTTTTGTTGTATCCTAGGGATATAAAAGCCTTTAGGAATGTGTAATACATGTCTTAAAACTATTTCTTTCTTCATCCATCTCACTCTATTGCAGAAATAAATTTACATATTGGTTATTTTACACATTTCATATTGGTTTGGAGATTGACGTTTATTAAAGTGGCGTGGCACATTGAACCAATCCATATCAATTTTTTAACTGATGTATAAAGAAGCAAATGACATCAGTTTCTTATATACAACTAAAAAAACAAAGCGTAAAAAATGAAATAACATCAGTTTTTGATATACAGCTAATGTCTTTTAATTTAGAAAAAAACTTTTACATGTTAGTTTTTTATGAATAATTAATGTCTTTTTTTACTAAAAATGTCAGTTTCTATCATAAACTGACATATTTTCTCAACCACTTAAAGTGTCAGTTTTTAAAAGTAATTGACATCTTTTCTTGAGTAATAATAAACCACTAAAGATGTTGATTTTTGGCAATAATTGACAGCTTTAGTGGAAAAAAAAGATGTCAATTTCTTATAAAACCCGACGTCTTTTCTAACCAAAAAAAAATCTTTCTACTAACTATTTCTTTTTACACAAACCTACTACTAACTACATTTTTACAAAAACTTCTTGTTATTTACATTTTAGTAAAAACACCCATCGAACCAAAATTTACAATCACCCAATGTAATCCCAATTTCAACAACATTAAACATTTTATTGGATCAACAAAAAATTCAAGACATTACAAAATTGAATTAAAAGTGTTGTTGTGTCCATCCATATAAGTCCAAACTATATTTTTATATGTGCAATTCATAAAAGTTAATCTACTTGAAAGACAGAATTTTATATTTTTATGAAATTAGCAAAATAATAAATGTATTTCATATAAGCACACCATTCTAGAGGCTATATAGATTATATATTATCATATGACTGAATTCCTTCTTGAGCCAGTTTCTGCTCCATTGAAATTAAACAATTTTATTATCAAATTATTTTAATTTTAATAAACACAATCAAGTATAAGCACGTAAACTAAAAATTATATAATTAGTTGCCTATATACAATAAACACAAAACATATTAAGTATAAGCATCAAAACTAAAAATTGTACAGTTGTTAATAAATACAATCAATTACCTTCAATTTTTCCTATTTTTTTTCTCTAGGAGGATCTTCAACCCATATCGCTTCACCATGATAATCTCAGATGTAGAACTCCTTCAAGTTATTTTCATCATTCATTGGACGTAGTCTTGAAGAGAAAGGAGGAGTTTCCTCAATATTATTACTTATCTCTTCTTTATTTCCATTACTGGTAATTTGAATTTTCCTTGAAGAATTACAAACCACTTCTTATCAGTTAGGGTCAATGATATTAAAAACTTGTTTTGCTTGGGATGTTATTGCACATGGTTCCCCTTTATGACCATCCCTATTAAGTCAAGGTCCCATATGTCTTCAATGACCCCATCATATGGCATATTCATGTGTACATGATTTTTATCTTTAGAACTAGAAACATGCATTGATTGAGCTACCAACAAAGTACAAAAGAGGAAAAATAACACAACTAAAAAATAAACCCTAATTAAAAACATTTTCGATAATCAAACTAAGAAACAAAAGAAGAAAAAAAAAAGCTAATTCATAAAAACACAAACCATCAACATAGTACAAAGCAGAAAAAGTAAAAAAAAAAAATCAACATAAATTGGCAAGAAAGAAATGAATACAGTATAAAAAGAATGAAATTCCATAACTCGATCAAAGATAGGCTTAAAATGTGATGATATAAGACAACAAAGACAATCCAAAACAATGAAGAAGAAAGTAGCAAGGGTTTAAGAATTACATTGGGTAAATGTTTCAGACAAAGGAAAACAAATGAGAGTAGGAAGAAGAATTAACTTGTTATGTGAAAAACCTAGACTTTAGACATCAGTTATTAAGAAAAAATTGAAGTCTATTCTCATGCATCTACATCGATTGTCATAAAAAACTTGAAGTATAAATTTAAGACGTTGGTTTTTTATTAAAACCAATATATTAATTTTCATTATATTTACAAAAATACTACTGTCGCTTCATATTATTCCTATTTTGAATTTTTTTATTAACTTAAATGTATTTATGAGATTACATGATTTGATTTTTTTTTAATTAATTTTATCCATTCTTTTGGATAATAATATTATTACCATTTTGCATATAATTTGTCTAAGGATAAATATTTTTTGAAAAATTATGAATTAAATACTATTTAAATACTTGAGTGAATTTTTTTCCATTAAATAACATTTCAATAACTAAATTATTATGCATATTAAATAATATTTAATTACTAAAATTTTTTAGATTGTATTAAAAATGTCATTTTTTGTTAGAAAACTAACATCTTTGCTATTAATTAAAAAAACAAAAAAGAAACCCACTGTATTCTACATATTTACAGAAACATGTTGCCAACTACAATTCTTTGGATTACGTTAAAGATGTTGCTTTGTGTTAAAAAACCAAAGTCATTTCTATTAATTTTTTTATTAAATTACAGAAACCTACTCTAAATTACATTTTTACAGAAATATCAAAAAGAAAATTGGGACGGAAACTTGTACCAAGTTACATTTTTATATAAACATAAGAAAGAACATTGGGACAAGATAGAAGGAAAATATTGAATGAAAAGTCCAACTCTAGAAGTTGCTATTGCCAAAAAAGTATGCAACAAAACAACATTATTAGTGAAGCTTTGTGCTATGTCATTGCTTGCAACAAAAACATTATTATTGAATCAAGCTTTTGGGTTACTTGCAACAAATCAACATTAAATTGTTGAAGCTTCTAGGATTGTTTGTAATAACAAGACACAACACATACATAAAAGGCAGTGTACAAGACCACACAGACATATCAAGTACACTCATCATTCTCTTGTTTAAAAGATCAATGCGTATGCCTTATTTAAAGGGAAAAAGGAAATAGAAATTAGTTATTTATATACAAACTAATCAAAAAAAGAGAAAGAAAAATGGAAAATAAACAATAAACCTTCAGGACAAGCTTGAGCAGAATGATACCAAGCAATAATGTTTGTAATTGTTGCTTCTGCTGGCATACTGCTTGCTTAGGAAAAGGAGTTTCAAAAGTAGGACACAGGAAGTCCATTCCACAACTTAAATGATCGCTCCAAATATGTTTAAATTGTTTAAGTTGTGGAATGAAATTCCTGTATCCCACTTTTAAACTCATCTTTCCCAGTAAGTAGTATGCTGATTAATGAGAGTTAAAGGGACACATTGGCCTTTTATAATGCGAGGAGACTTCAGATGTCAGTTATTATATATCTATGTCAGTTCCTAATACAAAACAAATGTCTAATCTACATCTCTTCATATACCTACATTTTTTTGAATTAATTTTGTCTATTTATGTTGCTTCTTAAAAAAACTGACATTTAATCTACGTCTTTTCATATAATAGAACATAAACTTGTGGAATTTATTTTAACTATTCACATTGTCTTGATAAAATGGAAGAAATTAATGATTATTAGATAATTTAACAATTTTGCAGTCTTAAAAAATAAAAAATTAATTGTAATATTGTCATATTAGTAAATTAATTGTACATAAATAAGTTGCATTAATTCAATTGATAAATTAATAAAAAATTATTTAACTATATATTATAAAAAGTTCTTTATAGCATAATTAAATAAGAATTTAATTGATAAATTAATAAAAAAATTTAACAGTTGAGGAGTCACAGATTTTAAAGATGTTGTAAACCTAAATGGTATAACTTAAATAATTGCAAAAGTATATTAGTTACTTAACTCAAACTAACATCAAACATGATTTGAGTTTAGACGTCAGTTGTTTAATAAGAGCCAAAGTTGTAAATTTTCTCATATTTACAAAAACACCACTATGCTTATATATATATATCGGTTTACCTTTCATCTAATGTCTATTTAGTGACATTGTTTCTGCATTTTGTAATAGTGTTACTCATAACTATTTTCTTGTTACTCCATCTCAATATTTCTTTTTTAACAATCTAAAAGCTTTTATGGAAACAATCTTCAAAGCACATGTTTGAAGAAGATGAAGTTTAGACATGATGATTGATAATATTTCAAAGAAGATGGAATCTACAAAATTTGATTGACAATGGCAAGCCAATAGATGGATATATGTGTATTTTCCAAATAAGTCTATGTTATACCATTCACATGTTCAACAATTAGAAGAGGCAAAACATATGGATGGCAAAAAGGAATCGAAGCAATATCAACAATTGTGGTATCAAGAATCCATAAAATAATACAGCCACTCATCCTCTATTGCCAAATAAGTTAATATATATATCTTTATCTTGGCAATTTTTATGGCCAAGGTTGCAGTTAAAAAAAATAAAACCTAATAAGTTGTCAAATAGTTGGTGTCATGGGTTATGAATAAGCCAATTGTGATATTTAAAATATAGAGTAATTATTATTTTGCTTGGACATGGTTGAAACAATTGATTATCTTATGCTTTAACATTTATTATTCATTATGGATATGTTACTAAATATTGCTATAGCATGTCCTTGGATCTATTTTTATTTCTCTTTTCTTATAATAGATTAAACTATTGTTGGCATGGATGACTATATAATATTCTAGATTAATATTAGATATGTTTTATCTTTTGTACATGGAAGAAGCTTTGCCTTACATATATAATTTGTTATCTATGTAATTGTCTAAAGTATAACATCTTGATTTGATCAAATATCTATAATTAAGAAGCATGTTGTTAGTGATCAATGGACATGATGATTTATGTGCAAGTGACATGATGCTTCATGTTTAATGGACATGATAGTTCATGTAGAAGGGATATGATAGTTTTTGCATAAGAGACATGATGGTCCATGATTAAGAGACAAAATGGTTCATGTTTAATAATCATGATAGTTGGTGTGCGAGTGAAATGATGGTTTATGTCTAATAGACATGATGGTTCATGTGCAAGTGGCATGATAGTTCATTTACAAGAGATATAATAGTTCATGTTTAATTGACATAATGATTTGTGTGTAAGAGACATGATGGTTCACGATCAAGAAACATAATGGTTCATGTTTAATAGGCATGAAAGGTTATATGCAAAATAGATAATGGTCTCAAGATACATGATGATTCATGTTCAATAGATGATGGTTCATGATCAAAAGACACAAAGGTTCATATTTAATAGTCATGATGGCTCGTGTGCAAGAGATATGATGGTTCGTATGCATGAGATATGATGGTTCGTGACTAAAAAAGATGATGATTCATGTGTAAGGTACTACATACTTTCATTTAACTTTTTAGTTGTCTAAAGTATAGAATTATGAATTAAAATATTCATAAAGAAGTTTTGTGTCTAATTTAATGATAATGAATTAGATAAATTACATGACATCAAATGATAATTCATACGTTACATGAAATCTAGAAAAGACTATTTAAAAAAATATTTAACTAGATGTGATAGAATAACTTGGACATAATTTGTTATTCTTGATATATAAAAGGAAAGCCTATGAGCATGATATATTTTATATGATTCTATTAAGGCACTAAAGAATGGCACAAGATAAGCCTCATTTTATAATAATGTCCCATAGTTTTGAGCTAAGAATTATATTTATTCTATATATGAATGAGCATCATGGAATTAATTATATTTGTATGAAAAGTGTATACATATTACTTATTGAGACAAATTTATTGTGTGAATAATGTTAAGAAACATCTTACCTTCATGATATGATTTTGGGAAGGCAATGTTTTCTTAGGTATAAAAAATGTAAAGGCATATTAGGGGTTATTCATGGAATTGTTTCATTATAAATGTGCAAAGGCATAGTGGAGATTATTCATGGAATTGACTCATTTTTTGAGAAATTATTTAATTTTATAAACTGATTGAAAAATTATTGAACACTAGTTTGCTAAAATTGGAAAGGCCTTTCACAAGTTCATCTCTTGGAAATAAGAATCTCCCTTATAAGTGTTTCACACAATTTAAATTTCTTGTTCGATAAATTTTTTAAATTGATTAAGTTGATGCCATTGATGATTGTACATGTACTTGTTATGAGTATATGAGTACTTCTATTGTTTGCAAATTTCCAAAGGAATATAAGTGTTCCAAATACTTATAATTAAATAAGTCTTATGAGAATCTTAAAGATTCATAAAGTTAGAATTGTAGAATTTCAATATTATAGGATGGAAACATAAATGCTAGTTGGGTAATCAACTAATGATAATGACACATAATTGTATGTGATAGAGCAGTCATTTCAAGAATTGAAGTATGAAACTCATTCCTTTGCAAAAATTGAGTTTGAAACTTATAAGTAGTAGATAAAAAAGAAAATGACTAAAATTACATAAAGGGAAAAGAGTTGTGGCCACAACCAAGATTAGTCATATTTTTGTACTGTCATTGAAACTAATATGTGCCTAGAGGATTGAGACTTTACCATGGTAAAGTCTAGACATATTAGTTTGATAAATATATTTGATATTTAATTTGTGATAGTATAATCACAAGGCAATATGAAATCAGTATAAACTTGATGGATTTAGATTAATAAAAGGCTCATTAGTTGATGATGAAAAACTTTTCTTTTGACAATGGGTTTAAAATCCTTAAGATTAGACACCAATATTGGGAATCCAACTTTGAATTAGTAACCTCTAATTACTAAGTTCAATGGGTAGTAACAACTTATTGATATGTGACTACTAGCACTAGTAAACCCATTTCGTATGTTTGAAATTAACTAGTGCTGTCTAGTACGTATAAAATAGCTATGTGAGTTTTGGACTCTCAATTTTGATTAAATGTCAAAAGTAATGGGGACATAAATAAAACTCTACATTTATAAACATAGAAGTGGTGCTACTTCAACAAGAGAATTGAGGTCTTGCTTGTAAATGTTTATAAAGAACAAGAAAAAGTGTTAAACTAGTTAGAAACCTTGGATTGAAATTAAATAAGTATTATGTGTGTTATACCTTCAATTCTAACATTAGGAATTGAGATTCAATCTATGACACCATCAACTTTATTAGAATTCTATGGTATATGCGCTAATTGAAGGTTTAAATTGAGAGATACCTTCTTGTATGCATAATATTTATTTTAATGAAAAGTTAACTATAAACATGAACATTTCAAACTAGTAGGAGATTGTTGGTAGTTTATGAATGTCAGTGACTTTCAAGTCCTACACTGCCTACAAAAGCCATTTTTAAAATGGTATATAGGTGAAAACACTAAGTTTGTTTGCTTGTGGACTTTCCCTAATAATCTTATATATATTAACAGCCAAAGATGGAATCCTAGATTTAAATTAGTGAACAAATGATTTCTTTTATTATTATTTTATAATTTAAAATTCTAAAAAGCCATAATTGTTTTTAACAATTATCTCGCAAGAAATCATATTTGTTCAACAATTATAAATAACACTTTCTATTAAATTATTTTCACTACTCCAAATTAGAGAGTTTTGAGTTTTGTTGTATTTTTGGGACATAAAAGCCTTTAGGAAAGTGTAATATATGCCTAAAAACTATTTTCTTCTTGTTCCATCTATTTTATCACTACTTTCTTATTACTCTATCTCTATATTTTTTCTAACATATTGTACCCTTTATTTAACATTAAAAAAAATACAATTCAAATTCATTTGAAATTCACTTCATATTAATGCATGGAATGAGGTTATGTATTACATTAATTCAAATTTCAAATAAATTGGATCTAATTTGATGATTCCAAACATGGGTGGATCCAATTTTAAATAAATTGAGTTCATTTATTATGATTTCAAACTAGGGTTAAGATACATCAATATATGTGTGACAAGACAACACTAATGGTTTGTTTCAAATTGATTTTTTTTTTTTTAGAATTGAATTCAATTCATTGCAAATAAAAAGGTTTTAATTTATTTGTAAATGAATTCTAATATTTGAAGATAATGGCAAAAAATAATGATCTCAGTTGACTTACAAATAAGTTTTATTGTTTGAAATATATTACAACTACATGGAATTCAATCGAAAAGTTTTGATGGTATCATAGTGAATAAAATATTTGGATGGAGGTAAAGTTATTGATATAATATGTATTTTGTACCAAATAAAATGAATTTTAGTAAAATTTTTGATAAATTTAGAAGATTTTGTAATGGCATAACATAATTAAAACAAGAATTATAATGAAAGAAAAAAAAATACATTGATCTCCCTTGAGGGATATGAAAATTGCACATACCTTCCCTCTAGTTTAAAAACTAACATTGACCTCCCTTCCAGATGTGAAACATGATACACATAAAATTATATTGATTTTTTCCTTTACTTTTCTGTTAAAATATAATTTCCCATAGATCAATGGTGTTATTCGACCAATTAATACATAAATCACTCTTTGTTTGATTTAAATTCTCTATTTTAGCATTTTTCCACAAAAAAAAATGTTTAAAAGCAAACTTCTTCATAGTAATTATAATTTTGGCATCGTCAGATTTTTTATAGGCAAGAAAAATCCAACAAAAAATGACTTTTGATAAAAAAAATGTTTTTAACATATAAGAAAAAAATTGAGCTTATTTATTAGAAATAAACCTCAAAACAAATATGTTCATATCTTGGAAACTAACAAAAAAAAGGACTCAAAAAAAACTCAAAAATTCAAGCTCACACCCAATACACAGACAAAAGAATTGTACATATAACAAATAAGCCAAAACAATTGTTAGAAAATTTTAGAAATTTATGTACTAAACTAAAAAATTCTAGTTTAAATATAATAAATAAAACACAATAAATCAAGAAAAAAGAACTATAGATGGGAGAGTTTTAATCTCATCTTAACCCATGATTTCCTCTGATAAAAACCCTTTTTTTTATTTAGATTTTGGTATCTGCAATGAGAGAGAAAAATACATAATTGTAGATATTTTGTGCTACTTTCTAATTAAGTTGTACAAAAGGTCATTTTAATTTTTAAGATAATTTGTAATAATTAAATATTATTTGATTTAAACATCTTATTTTTAACTTAATAAATAAATATTTAAGGAATATTCTATTATATTTTTAATGGAGTATGTCTAATTAGGATAAAATATATGATTTCAAATTAAAGACAAGTTCTATGTAGTTTTTGTATAGCTAAGAAAAAATGGTTGTATTTTTTAAAATAAAATAAATAAAATATTCTTTAATTATTTCTAAACGGTGGATAAGACTCATCATACACACATACATAACTTGTGAGTCTCGTTTTCTTTCGTGTGCGTATAGCCTTTTTTTTTTTTTTTTTTGAATAATTTACATGTATGCCTACATGTAGCATTTCTTGAAATATTACAAGGTAATGGATATTTTCTAGAGGAAAAGTCATACAATTCAGTCTAATTTGAATCTTTGATAAACATTTTCTCCACCTTTTCAAATAAGCTATCGCCCTCTTCGTATCCTCTAACTACCATTCTCACTTTCTAATGTAAAATTAGGGTTGGCGTGGCTCTCAGTTACGCGGGCGCGCGCCATATATATATATAAGCAATCTTCCTTTTTTTTTTTGGTGTCATGATATATATAAGCATCCTACAAACCACAAAACTTTAAAAGGTTTGAACCATGAATTCGTGAGTCCTTATAACCAGGGCTTTATTATGTTTTGAAATCGACCAATGTCCCTGACCCAAAAAAAAAAAAGGTAGAGCAATGCTATTTATCTTCTTTTTTTTCCCCTAAATTGATAAAATATTCACATAAGAATACAATAAAAAATTAGGGATAACAATTATATCCAAATTGAAATGATTTATATTTAAATCAATGAATATTTATTTAACAAATTAGACCCACTGATAGGATAAATACATAAAGAGGAAGGTGAATTGATGTTTAAAACACAAGTTTATAATTGAAAAAAATTTTCCCTTAACAAGAGCAATTAATAAATATATAAAAGATCAAGTAAATAGTATATAGAGATAAGCAATTAAAGTGCATGCAAAGTAAAAGAGTAAGAAAAGAGAATGATAGCACTGATGTATAGAGATTTGATGATTCAAATGGAAAATTGTCTCTTTGAATCTATTCTTCTCTCTCAAGGTCAAATCCAATGTGGAGGATTATCCATTAGCACTTGCTTTTTTTTTTTAGTATCCCTTATGATCTTTCCCACTTGATCTTTCAAGAGACAAGCAATCCTACCTCTCAATTTGAGAATTTTCTATCCTCACACCGAGGCACAATTTCTAGCTATAAGGCTTTTACAAGTGTATCACTTAAACTCAACCCTTAGCTAGTGAACCTTTACAAAACTCAAGAATCAAAAGGATTTGTCTTAAAAAGACTATAATGTTATCAAACTCTCACAAGAGTGGATTTAAAAGTGAAGCACAAAGAAGACTTAGCGATTGAAGAACTTAAAGAGAGAAATCTTCTAGTGAGGGAAGAAGATTCACTTGAATGATGTTTATTGAAGTAGAGAATATCTTCTCTTTAATAGATGAGCTTGGCACCAAAAGCACCTTCATCAACTTGGGCTTCAAGTTAAGTATCTTGCTCTTTTAATGTATAGTGACTTTCAATTAAACACTTTGGAATTGGAGTAGCTTGTTCTTTCAGTTTGTTGTCACTTTCTGTCAGTGGCTTTGGAATCACAGTTGCTTGCTCTTTCATATTAGAAAGTGACTTCTTGTGAGTTGTCATTACCAAAGGTAAAAGGGCTAGCTTATTTGCTTACTTTTTCAAGGATTTTCCAACTATGATGTTCTTTGCCAACTCAACATAAGGTGGCAATGGATCAAAGAGCAATCTATAGAATTATTTTTTTGTAGAACTACAGAGTTGCAGTGTGTCAGGCTACAAAAAGCAATCTATATAAAAATTAAAATTTCCAGACTCTTCAAATAAATATGACTTTTAGCATAAACCTAGAAAGTTGGAACAACATATATACAATGCAATTTATGCCAAAATAGTGAATATCTCAATAAAAATAGTTTGAATAGCATTGCAAGCTTTTGACAGATTAAAAAAGTAATCAGTTTTAGATTGGTGCATAGTTTTACTAAACCAATATTGCAATATGTTAGGGAGAAAAAAGTAGCCTGCATACTATTAGCCTTTTTAGCAAGCTAGAACTACAGTATGTCAGGGAGCAAAGAGTAACCTGCATATTTATCATGCCCTAAATTTTGAAAAGTCACTAGTGTAGGTAAACACTTAGTGGCATCCACCTACAAATCTTATACTTATTCTCTCTGCATATTACCTATTAAACTTAGAAAAGAACACCAATATTTTTTTTTTTTAAAAGGCTTGTGATTCTAATTCACTAACAGAAAAAAGCTTTTAACAAATTTCAGTAAAACTCCATCCATATAACCTATTTCTTAAGATCAAAGCTTTTCATACAAGTCTTAATTTTTTACAAACATTACAATGTATAAAAACATAATAACTCAATGCATATACACATCAGACCATTTACTACTAACAGTTTCTCCAAGCATTGTGTCATCCTTCTTAGCCAAGTGGTCTTTGAGACAATGATTGATTATGGCCTAAAACATTTTGTTTTTACAAGGAAAACATAGTGAGTTTCAATGAAATTCAGTAAGTAAATCACTTACTCTATACACTATCTATTACTAATATACAATTACACCAGTATCACAATTTACAATACACAACCTTCATAAAACACAAAAATGTTTAGTTTAACTATAATAGATATATAGTTAAATGATCCATCTATACAGTTTACCTTTTTCAAACAATGAACTTAACACAATGTTCATATTTTTAAGAACCTTCCTACTTATTTTCTAATTTACTATCTTATCAAATGTTTCTTGCTATGCTTAACTATTTATGCAAAATGAAGGAAAATTAGGAATGATTCTATACCACAATAGCTCAACCAAAATTAGGCACAATCACCAAAAAAATCTCAATTTATATTTCTACATGACAAGTAAATTATAAAAGACCTATAAGAGAATGAGCTTTATATTTACAAGTTTCACACATAGTCCTTTTCATGTGAGTCATACCAATTTTTTTTTTAAATGTTATTGTCGTACTCAAACTCATCACATGAGCTAAATTTTGCCAATATCTAAATCACTTTCTTATTTACAAATTTCTATCTCCAAGTTTTCATATTGTGACCTCTACTCATTTTTCTTTATCAAGTGTACCATTTTACATTCATGTTTCTTATGAGGCATCTCTTGAATATCAAAATTAAAGTTGCAGAGGCTACTAGCCAATTGTTTCATTAGCTATCCCCCAATGCATAACCTACCCATGATTATTCATTCCCACTAACTACTCATTTAGAGAAACATACTAATTAGTGATTCAATTCAGTAATATCAAGAAACTACCATTTAGGTAACTTTCAAATATTCATCAAATAAAACTTAATGTAGGTAATAAACATAGAAGAGAATTATTACTTAGCAACTTCAATCAGACAACAAGAATGACTTTCGGTCATTCTTCCGTGAATAATGACATCCTATAGATTATTTCACATGTACTCTAAAATACCAATCTATTATTTCTAAACTATACAATTAAATATTATTAAATTTAAACGTTCAATATTTAAAAACCAAAAACAATGTCATAAACCATTTCCTACTTAAGGAAAATAAAAAGTGGTGTGATCCATCAGATTTACCTAACACACAAAACACTATAACACTCCAATCGCATTCCTTTCACTTTCACTATGAAATCTTATTCATATTTTGTTTAATGACACGAAGTAGGTTTCATCAATTCAATAACTTATGTGAATATAAACAAACATAAATCAATGAACTAATCCATGGCTAAGAAACAAAAGAAACATTTGCTAAGGCTAATGAACTCAATTAGATATCATTCAACAATAAAAAGAAGCATACACACATTAACTAGATTCCAATTGATTCCCCTTAGTGCACATGGTTCCATTAGGAAACAATAATGATAAAGAAAACATATAAGCATTGTATAACCTAAAATCAATTCGCTTTTGTGCACAAAATTCCATTGAAAACAATAACAATATAGAAACCAATAGCCATTGTTCAAAATCAAATTATTTCACTTTTGATGTTCAAAAAGCCATTAAAAAAAAATAATAACAATGTGGATCCAAAGTGATATTCTTCAAGTAACTTACCAATTCAATTATTTTTCATTTTCATTCTTTTACATTCCACCTTATCTCTCTAACATATTAATCTCCTCTTATCTCTCCATGATGTTAATGGCCATGTACAATTTCAATTTGCATTTTTAGGTTGCTTGAAATATCATTCAAGGATCCACATCAATCAATTCACAAGCACAATCAATCAATTCACAACACATTCAATCAATTCAGAACACAATCAGTCAAAACAATAATAACATTCTACCACTTAGTCATCCAATTATACAATCACTCTTTTAACATGTATCATTTACAATAACACAATAAAGAAAACCTCAAGGCTCAAGTGAACTAATAAATAATTGAGTTCATAAGCCCAACCATAAAATAAACACAAATCAATAGAAGAAGTTCTAGACAATAGCTTATAACATTTCAAAAATATTTCAACACATTTTTCATTTTTAGGGCTCCCAATTTGAATCACCCGTATTACACTATTTTCATGATCATGTTTGCCAGATAGGGCAAGCATTAATGCTTTGCAATTTGAATCAATTTTTGAACAAATATTGTACAATTGAATTGACTCTTCCTAACCTTATTTTCAATTCTAATCATTATTCAAATTGAATTGAAGCATTCATATTTGATGCTCATGATTCTACTCGCATTTAAGATTTGGGCTCACGATCATAATCGTACATCTAGTTTCATGCCAATCTCATAGTACAAGCACAAATTTCTATAAGGGCAATGTCTATTTTTCATTCTCTTCAACAACTACAGTACTTCACTTCCACTATCACACATTCCAACTAATTCAAAGTTCTACAATTACATCTTTTAGTTAGATAGCTCAACCGAATCCAACTCTCATTCATTTTCCTTCATATTATCATATTCATCTATCTATGAAATCTCACACTTCCCTACTACATACATAACCACATATATGACACAAGCCTAATATAACTACCAAATAACTTTAGCTAAATCAAATCATAAAGTAATACAAATTTAACCCATATCTAGTCACAAGGAAATTAAACATCAGATTAGCAAAAAGAGAGTGAGTGATTTTACTCACCTTAGATAAATTCTTTGGATAGAAAACATCCTTCTAACAAGGAGAATCAACCATAGCACTTCAAATTTGCCTTCAATTCTCTAAGGATAGCTGAAAAGCAACTCTAAAAATTTCTATATTGAATAAATGGAAGCTGGGGTTTTATGGGTATCATCTTGATTTAACAAGAAAACTATGAAGAAAAATAAAATTGGAGATGTGAATACACTTAACTACCTCCAAGAAAGGAGCAAGAAGCTTTGGTGGAGTCATTGCTGAAGTAGAGTAGTAGTTGGTTTCTTTACTATAGGGGAGCTTTGACCTCACCAGCTACTTCTTTCCAAGCACCATCATTGCATAGTAGCTGGAGACCAATTGAGAGATGATGGAAAATGTTGAGAGTCTGGTGAAGCTACTATTGCTCTTCAATTTGCGGGTGCACTCATAAGGAGCAAAAGAAAAAGACAAGCTAGGGACTTCTGGGATAAAGAAGTAGGAAATGAGGAAAGTAAAATTCCTTTGACCCTTTTATAGTGTATATATATATATATATATATATATATTGTAACTTTCTTAAAAGCCAATAAGACACTAGATGATAACATAAGTTATTTCAAAGCAAATTGTTTATTTTAAGCAAGCAATTTTAAAATGTTTATAATAGTTATAAACATTTAATAAGTAAAAAATCATTTGAACATGTCTTAATCAAATCTAAATTTAACTTAATAAAATACAATGAACATATTACATATTTCATTTCTTTCTAACTTATTAAATTGAAATGTACTTAGTAAAGCTCAAGTCATAAACCTTGTCGTCATTTAATTTTATTTAAAATAGAACATATAGGCAATCATCAATAAGATATATTTTACTATTCAAAACAATTTTTATAAACCTCTAGTTTATTTTCATATTATTAAATAAATCTCAAAAATGAAGAAACATTCCAAAAGCATTATTATTTACTTTTAATGTCCACTTTATAAGGCTTAACAAAAAATGAAAATTTCATCTTATCGCAAAATAAATCAAATAACCCTCATCAATATTGAAAAGTAAGGTAATTTATTAAAAGAAACATAAATAGTTTATACTAATATTATGGAGATTACCCAATAGAGATTTGGGTTATAATAATACTATTAACCTTTTCCAAATTTTATCCATACAACAAATCTTTATATATTAATGTAGAAAACTTTAATTAGCTTACATAAGATAGTACACTCCAAGATAATGAAATTTCTCAGCAAAGATAGTTGGAATCAAGTTGTATGTGTGTGTGCAAAGAGTGGCTTATGCTATAGAGGCATATTTTCTGGTATAATTCATCAACTACTCAACTTGAAACATATCATCATGACAAAACAGACTATATTAGGGACAAGCAATCATATTTTCCAATTCAATGCTAGCAATAATCCTGGACTTTAATTACCATGAAAGAGCAACTAGTTTAAATATTTTCACTTCAAATTAGCAAACCTTAAACCAAAAAAAGATTCAACTTAAAAGAACAAAGAGCATTAAGTTATAGTTTTACAATAGGTAAAAACAATTAAGTACTTCATCATCAAAACTGATTAATCTAAGCAATTAAACACATGGGATTCCATATCCATTACTTACAACTTTGAATGTGGGTGTAACTATTAAATATCCAATGGGACTCTAATCTCTTTTAGATATCACATTAAACTCACATGGATAACATTTATAACAAATTAATTATTATCAATAAGAAAAAATAATTTTATATTTTTTTCAATTAGAAAAAAATTAAATTTCACAATTATATTTTTCTAATTCAAAATGGATCCATAACATATTAGGTCTTATCAGGGTTTTAAATGTGGAGCGAAAGATTCTTAATAAGTCAAAGTTGGGCCGTCTACCTAGACCTATCTTATTGCCATTACTCAAAAAATCCAATAAAAGTATCCATGCAAGTAGACATTTATATATTA
Organism: Saraca asoca; assembly: GCA_026873985.1. Taxonomy (NCBI): domain Eukaryota; kingdom Viridiplantae; phylum Streptophyta; class Magnoliopsida; order Fabales; family Fabaceae; genus Saraca; species Saraca asoca. The sequence goes on from JANHAO010000952.1 coordinate 26,851, forward strand.
AAATTGAGAAATATATGCAAGTTCCTTTTTTTTTTTGGGTTTTTTTTTTTCAAATAGGCATTCAATTTAAGAATGAAATAAACATGAATAGATAACAACAACTAAAAGAAAAGGAGGTGTTTAATGACGGTTAAGTGGAGGCAATTCAATTAACCCACTACTAAAATGCAATTTAGAGGTGGCTTACTTAACCACTCTTATATTTAGGTGAAGTTTGTAATTTAGAGGTGTTTCCTAGGAATTGCCTCTAACACTATGAAAAAAGCACAATTTAGCAGCAAATATTTAGAGGTAGTTTTACTTATCCACCACTAAGTGTAACACTTGTAGTAGTTTAAACAAAAATGATTATGATATTAGTTTGTTTTAAAGTACAAAGGCCACCACCCCTACAATCACTGCTAAATGAAACTTATTTCCATAAATTACATGGTTTCTAGTCTTAGTATTGCAGTAATAATGCTTTGCTTTTCTAGCTATCGATCACCACTCTTCGGGCACTAGCAATTGTCATGCCTCTGCCTTGTTTCGATCTGTCTTTATGGGTCAAGCTGGTGAGTTTTGCTTTACTCTCTTCTTTTGTCTCTCAAAAGTTAGGGATTATTATTAATGAAGCTTAAACACTTTAAGATGGAGATTGAATAGCCACATCTAGCATATTTTTAGGCCATTCTTGTGTAACATTTGTAGCTTAATTTTAGCCTTTTATTACATAATTTTTCAGGCTGGTTTGTGGCTAATTAGGTGTTACATTTGAAAGGCCATTAGGACTATTTTTATGGGTTGTGTTTAATTTTTTGTCAAAGCCTAGACTTATGTGTTTTTTTGGTTATTCTTGTTTGACTTTTTTGTGGGCTTGTTTGGGACTTCAATCTAACCCATTTTTAGAAGTTATTGCTATTAAGGAAGGCATGTTTCCTTCACAAATCAGATTTGATAAAAATATGAAATAGAAGTTTTTCTTCTTAAGAGAGTGCTTTTCTAAGGTTCTAGCAAGAACTTGAAACTTATCAAAGAGCTTGCTCTTTGTAGCATTAATTTTATCACTTATTACTCTCCTCCTACTTTTCTAAAGTGTGGCATGAATACCCTTCATTTTCCTTTTTCAATTTTATTGTTGAATTATGTTCAATTGAAAATAGATCCATAAGCATCTCTAGAGGAGATCACATTTATTTGGTATCAAAGCTTCAATTCTTCCAATTTAGGTGATATTTCTTCATTTTCTTCTTGTTTATGCTTTCATTTTTTTGTATTTTGCTTTGTTGTTCCCTTGTTTTCTTGGTCCCATTTTGTTCATCATTTCCTTGCTAATTTGATTTTCCAATTGTGTTAACTTGTTATTGAAAATTCTAATCACACCTGGTGCTAATCTGTTTCAAATTTTACTTTGATTTTGTGCTATTTTCTGCCATAATTTTGTGAAGAAAATTTTTTTGATCTAGGTGCACACCAAGTGTATGATTTAGCTTTGTGTGGTTAAATTTTTTCTGCCCATCTTGCTTCTTCTCTATGTCATTTCCTTGTTTGTTTTATTGAAAATTTTGTTGAAAATTTTACAAAATTTTCATTACTTTCCTTGTTACGTTTCAAGTGTTTGTTAATTTATTTAAGTGCCAATTGCTGTGTCCTTATGTGGCCATTGGTGTGGGATTGAATTACACTTCATTTTGTTATCAATTGGTTCCAATTGCCTCTCAATTATATTAAATTTTGTTGGCTATCCATATTCCCTTACTAGGTAGCTGAAAATTTTACTAGATTTCTCTGAAATTGTGCTATTGTCCTAGCATCATTTTTAATCTTGTTTTATGCCAAAAGCATCTTCAATTTGAGTACATCCTTTGAAACTTGTGTTAGTCCAATTGTGATTGAAGATAATTGTCTTTTGGTTGCTCAAAATTTGTTGCCAAGTGCTGGAAACAAAAAAATAATTCTGGATAGCAAAAGAAAGTGTTGAGAAAAACAAAACAAACAAAAGAAAGAAAAGTGCAAAAGAACAAAAGAGCAAATAGAAAAGAACAAATGCTATAACAAATTGGAACTATAAAAAATTTTACAACTTTTTGAGCTTGGTTCTAGCCAAACTAATTGGTTGTTTTGACTTAATTTCCTTTGTAATCAACTTTAATATGTTTTTGTTGGATTACATGATCAATATGCTAGCTCAAAAATCTAGTTTAAGTGTAATTATTTGATAACTTCCTTTGCAACTTGTTGAATTCCCTTATAATTTTTTTAGTTCTACATTATAAGTCCCTTGCTGGCTAAAACTTGTTACAATTGTATTGCCCATTTCCCTTGTGTGCCTTGTTCTTTCCTTACTCTTTATTTTTGTTGGTTCATGCCACAAATTAGTATTTAAGTGTTGTGTGATTTTGATTGCTACATTTTGCAAACTTCAAGGTTATGTCTCTTTAGTTCTCATAGGACTTTAAGGAGAGCAAACAAGAGTGATAAAAGGTAACAGTATTTGTGAGCTCACTAGAGGGAAAAAGCCTAATTTGAGTGCAAACATAAGTGGGGTGATCTAAACACTTATGAGGTGAGTGTCTTAGTGAGGTCCTTTTTTTATCTAACTTTTGTTTTGCAGAATTTATTTCCAACATAATGGAGGAAAGTGGTTCACAACTCAATGAAGTCATGTTTACTCTAAGAGCAATGTAACAACAATTTGAGAGAGTGAATATGAAAATTGATGGCCTTGGTGAAAGAATCACAAGTGTGGAAAATAGAAGACATCATCATAAGAGAAGAACTAAGAGGACAAATGACCAACATGGAAGTAATGAGGGAGATAAGAGAGATGAGGGAGATGAAGAAGAGTTGTCCACCTCACACTATGAAACTAAAAGAAGTGAAAAGAGAAGAGATAGAAGAAATGTGGAAAGAAGACATGAGTGACCAAGAAAGGAAAGGGTAGATTCTAGCCTACACAACATCAAAATGTCCATAACATTATTTCAAGGCAAGAATGACCCGGAGGCTTATCTTGAATGGGAAAAGAAAGTTAAGCTAATATTTAAATGTCATAACTACTTGGAAGAGAAGAAGGTGAAAATAGTGGCTGTGCAATTCACAGATTATGCTATCTTTGGTGGGATCAACTTATGAAAGGTAGAAGAAGAAATTTTGAGAGATCCATGTCCACCTGGGGAGAATTGAAAACAATTATGAGGAATAGATTTGTGCCCTCACACTACTATAGAGAGTTGTGTTAAAGACTTCAAGGCCTTACTCAAGAATCCAAGAATATTAAAGGCTATCATAAAGAGATGGAGATGGTAATAATAAGGGCTAATATGGAGGAGGATACAGAGGCTACAAGACTATGTGGAGCTAGAGGATCTAGTACATATGGCCATGAAGATGCAAAGACAACTCAAGAGGAAGACTTCTTCCAAATTCGCTCATCAATTAAGTTCCTCTTGAAAGACAAATTGGGATATGAAGAAACAGTAAAGAGATGTCAAAGCATCTAGAAAGTCCACAGCTAAAACTTCCTTAAGACCTAACAGAGAAGATTCAAAAGGTAAAGGCAAGTTGGAGATGTCATAAAAACAAAGAAATATCAAATGCTTTAAGTGCATGGGTCATGACCATTATACTTTTGAGTGTCCTAATAGAAGAGCCATGATATTGAAGGGTAATGAGGAGGTTGAATCAAGTAGTGAACAAGAAAAGGATAAAGAAAAGTTCAATTTAATTGGTGAAGAGAGCAATGATTTGTTAAAAGTGGCAGTTGAACAAGAGGCACTAGTTGTGAGAAAAGCTTTGAATGCCCAAGTGAATGAGGGAAGTAAAAAACAAAAGGAGAACATTTTTCACACTAGATACCATGTAAAAGGAAAGGATTGCAATGTAATTATCGATAAGGGGAGTTATGCTAATGTTGCTAGTACAATCATGGTGGAGAAACTAGCTTTGCCTACCTTAAACCATCCTACTCCTCATAAGCTTTAATGGTTGAATGAAAATGGGGAGGTAAAGGTGACAAAACAAGTGATTGTGGCCTTTTCCTTTGGGTGGTATCAAGAAGAAGTGTTGTGTGATATTGTTCCCATACAGGCTGCCCATTTACTACTTGGGAGACCATGGCAATTTGATCAGCATGTCATCCATGATGGTTTCCTAAGTTGGTATAGCTTCATGAAGGATAACAAATCCATTACTAGTACCCCTCACCCCTAAACAAATCTTGGAAAATCAATTAAAAAGAGAGAAAAATATAGAAAAGATAAGTGAAGAAAAAGAAAGCAAGAGTGGAGAAAGGGAAAGAAAGAGTAGTAAAAATGAATTGAGAGAAAACTTAAAACAAGAGAAAAAGAAGTGGAGTGTATTTGCCAAGGTTAGTGATGTTAGGTAAGCTTTGTATTGCAATCGGCCTCTACTAGTGCCATTGAGTCAATTTTGTAGGAATATCAAGAGTTATTCCCTAAGGAAGTGCCACATGGTTTGCCACCAGTAAAAGGAATAGAGCACCAAATTGATTTCATTCCTGGAGCCTCCATTCCGAACCGGCTAGCCTATAGAACAAAACCCAAAGAGGCTAAAGAAATTCAAAAACAAGTGGAGGAGCTCATAGCCAAAGGTTACATTAGAAAGAACATGAGTCTTTGTGCAGTCCTAGTCTTCCTAGTGCCTAAGAAGGATGAAACATGGAGAATGTGTGTTGATTACCAGTCAATCAACAAATCACTATAAAGTATAGACATCCTATCCCTAGGCTTGATGATAAGTTCGATGAGTTGCATGGATCTTGTGTTTTCTCTAAAATTGATTTGAAACATGATTATCATTAAATTAGGATGAGGTTAAGAGATGAATGGAAAACCACATTTAAAACTAAGCATGGTTTGTATGAGTAGTTGGTTATGCCTTTTGGTTTAACAAATTCCCTTAGCACATTTATGAAATTAATGAACCATGTCTTACGTGCTTTCATTGGAAAATTTGCAACTATGTATTTTGATGATATCCTTGTTCATAGCCAAAGTGAACATGAGCATGTTGAACATTTGAAATGTGCTTTGCAATGTTTGAAAGATGAGCAATTGTATGCTAATTTTAAGAAATGTTCCTTTTTCTTGGAAAAAAATCAATTTCTTGGGTTCTATGGTGAGTGGTAATGGGAATGAAACGGATGAGGAAAAAGTGAAAGCCATTAGAGATTAGCCAACCCCTAAAATTGCGAGTGAGGTGAGAAGTTTTCATGGGTTAGTTAGTTTCTATAGGTGGTTTGTAAGAGATTTTAGTACCATAGCAACCCCATTGACTGAATTAGCAAAGAAGAATGTAGGCTTAAGTGGGAGAGTGAGTAAAAGAAATCTTTTAACTTGTTGAAAGAAAAATTAACTTCATCCCCTTTACTTTCTCTTCTGGATTTTTTAAAAGCTTTTAAGTTTAAATGTAATGCTTCAAGACTTAGTATTAGAGCTATTTTAATATAGGAAAGGTATCCCATTGCATTTTTTTAGTGAGAAGCTTAATAGAGCAGCCCTCATCTACCCAACATATGAAAAGGAGCTCTATACATTAGTTCGAGTGTTAGAAACTTGTCAACACTATCTATGGCTAAGAGAATTTGTCATCCACACTGATCATGAGTCCTTGAAGCACTTAAAAGGCCAAGGGAAGCTAAACTGAAGACATGTAAAATGGATAGAGTTCATTGAGATAGTTCCCTACACCATCCAATACAAATAAGGTAAAGAGAATGTGGTAGCCAATGCTCTTTCTCATTGGTATACTCTCATCTCTACTATGCATGCTAAATTGTTGGGGTTTGAACACAGTAAAGAATTTTATATTGATGACCATGACTTCCTGGTGTATTTAATGCTTATGAGAAAGTTGCCTTTGGAAAATACTTTCGGGTAGATAGCTATCTTTTCAAAGAAAACAAATTGTGTGTGCCTAAGGGATTTTTGAGGGACTTGCTTGTTAAAAAAGCACATAGGGGGTTTAATGGGACATTTTGGCATTGGTAAAACATTGCCTATCTTCCAAGAGCACTTCTTTTGGCCAAGCATAAAGCATGATGTGGAAAAACTTTGTGGAAATTGTATAACTTATCAAGAAGCTAAGTCTAGAATCATGCCTTATAGCCTTTATTCCTTATTCTGCATTCCTAGTGAACCTTGGGTGGATATTTCCATAGATTTTGTGCTTGGTTTGCCATGGTCTGACAAGGGAATGGATTCTATTTTCGTTATGATTCATAGATTCTCAAATATGGCTCATTTCATTTATGTAACAAAATCGATGATGCTACGCATGAGGCTGATTTGTTCTTTAAAAAGGTTATGAGATTGCATGGAGTGCCTAGAACTATTATTTTAGATAGAGATGTCAAGTTCTTTAGCTACTTTTGGAAAGTCCTTTAGGGTAAATTGGGGATAAAATTGTTGTTTTCTACCACTTATCATGCTCAAACTAATGGGTAAATACAAGTAGTTAATAAGACTTTATCTATATTATTGAAATCTATTATCTGAAAGAACTTAAAGAATTAGGAATAATGTTTATCTTATGTAGAGTTTGCATACAATAGGAATGTACATTCAACCACTTAATATTGTCATTTTGAAATTGTATATGATTTTAATCCACTACGCCCTTTGGATTTGTTGGCATTATCGATTGAGGAGCATACTAGTCTTGATGGGAAAAGGAAGGCTGAACAAGTGAAGTAAATCCATGAGCAAGTGAGAAAGAACATAGAAAGGAAAACTGAACAATACACCCAACAAGTCAATAAAGGCTGAAAGAAAGTGCTGTTTAAGCCGGGTGATTGGGTGTAGTTGCACATGAGGAAAGAAAGATTTCTAGCTCAAAGGAAAATCAAGTCTCACCCAAGAGGAGAAGGTCCTTTCCAAATGATGGCAAAAATAAATGATAATTCATATAAATTTGATGTTCTTGGTGATTCTAATATTATTGCTATTTTTAATATTTCTAACATTTCTTCTTTTAATGTAGATTTTAATTCAAGGTTGAATCCTTTTGAAGAGGGAGGGAGTGATGAGAATATGGGAAACCAAGCCTAGGATCACTAAGAGAATTTGCATCTTTCTTAAGAAGATGAGAGAAGCAATTCAAGGGCTTCATCACATACTTTGGAATTCATATGTAGAGCAAAGGCTTGGGACTCAAGGTGTATTTACATAGAAGCCATGCCATTTACTTAAGCCACTTAACCTTCCACATGGCAATCCTTGAAGCATCCATTTGGCATCATTCTTAGCTCCAACATGACAACCTCTTTATGTCACACATGACCAATTTATTTAGCATATTTATGGGCTATTTTTGTGTAACATTTGTAGGTTGTTTTTGACCTTTTATTATATAATTTTTGGGGCTGGTCTGTGGCTAATTGGGTGTTACTTTTGAAGGCCCATTTGGACTATTTTTATAGCTTCTGTTTGACTATTTGTAAAGGCCTAGACTTATGTATTTTTTGGCTATTTTTGTTTGACTTTTTAGTGGGCTTGTTTGGGACTTCAATCTAGCTAATCTTTAAGAGTAATTGTTATGAGGCAAGACATGTTTTCCTCACAATTCAGATTTGATAAAATTATGAAATAGAAGTGTTTCTTCTTGAGAGACTGCTCTCCTAGCGTTTTAGTAAAAACTTGAGACTTATCAAATAGGTTGCTCTTTACAACGTCAATTTTATCACTTATCACCCTCCTCAAACCTTTCTAGAGTGTGGTGTGAATACCTTTCATGTTCCCTTCTCAATTTTGTTACTAAATTGTATTGAATTGGAGATAGATTTATGGGTACTTTTATGAGAGATCACATCATATTCTTTTCCTTTAATTAATTAATCAATAAAGCTATCCAGCATGTTGATGTTGATTACCATCCAGGAGGGAATTAATTTTTTTTTTGCAACTGTGTCTCACTATTGTTTTTCATATATATTTAATTTAACAAATGGGACGTAAAGAAGAGATCAATTAACCTCACGGGGAAGACAATGTTTTAAACCAAGAGATTCATCACCGTCTCTTTATTGCTTATAAGTTATAGTTGTTCAGAACTAAAGATGGATCCTTTTTGTTTCTTGCATTGACTGTATTTTATAGATAAATGAGATTGCTTCCTATTTTCTTCTGCACAATTTCCTTACCATTAATTAAATTTGATCTTTGTCTGTTCTTGTTATGTTGTTGTGTGTCGATTGGGAAGGGAGGGTTGACCATCTTTTGATTTGTTGCTCTTCAAACCATCATTACAACTTGTTCCTATATAATGAAAAAACTAAATAAATGTAACGCTAGAAAACAGACTCTGTGGATAAAAATCCACAGGTTCCTATACGATGCAAAATAGTTGACTGTTGCCTGATCCAATCATAGAAGTTATCTAAAATTTTGATAGGATACTAACATTCTTTCAAGTAAAATCATAAAATTACCTGGAATTGGTGTTCTGCTCAATAGTGTACTCTACTCCTATGAGAGGACCGAGGAAGCAATAGATAAAAAAATAATGAAATGAAATAGACAGACACATCTTCTTAGCTATAGATTATTACTTACTAGTTATGATGCAGTATATGACATGATTTTGGTTATCTTTCTTTAAATTTTAGAATCTAATCTTGCTATCTTGTAATTCAAATTAATTAGAAATTGACTTTTATCTCTATTAGAAGTAAATTTGTATTTGAAGGATATTGTAAAATATCAGGAATTTAGAATATTGTTCCATACTATATATGAAAATTATAAACTATTGAAAGTGAAATTTAAAAGTTTGACAAAATGCTATTTAAACATAATGATTGATTGTCAAATATGAGATATGTGAATTGTAAAGAAATTGATCTTTACTACCTGTTATATACAAAAGTTAGCCTCACATGGATGAGCCCTCGAGCACAATAAAGGACCAAATTCCATGATCCTGCAAACAACAGTGGCAAAGTAATCCTGAGCGTCAAAGCCCTTCCTCGCTCATCGCATCGTAGCGACCCTGCGAAAAGGTTCGGATGTGCCCCGCAAACAATCTCCCGCAAGGGAGGGTGATAACACAAGATTTGACATAATTAATTGCTCTCATACTTAGCATTTTAAGAGCTAAAATGTCATGTTTCAAGCTGAGTTATT